>OZ023316.1:39911999-40121999 GCA_964007375.1 Ophion obscuratus | reverse complement strand
TACGGTGATTAGAGCGAGTCCAAGATAAAAGCCCGATTTTTTAAAATAACATTGCCGAGAGCTTCGTCCATGCGTATGCGGAGTTTCCGCGAGATTTACCGTACAGTTTCCGAGTTATTAATTGTTAAAGTTGGTCAATTAGTCACACGTAGACGACAAAATGTGCCTGTCCTCTCATATATCGATTTTTTTGTGCTACTTGGAGTCAAGACACGCGTAAAAAAAACTGACGGTTGCGTTCGTTGGTTCGTTGTGATCAATAAGGCAACTTGAATTGGAAAGCTCACCGCAGAAATAAGCAATAAATTTAGAAATAAAGTCGCGAAAAACCGAAGTATTCGGCGAGAGAGACGTCTCGTGACGTAACCGCAGCCATCTTGCTCGAAGTGTGGCAACGCCGGATACCCGCGCAAATTTGATTCTTCTATCGGATATTTTCAACGCGAATTAAAAATATGGTTGTGTGAAGCCGTACGTTTTTTAATCGATTATAAAAGGCCTTTCGTCGATATTTACTCAAAGTTCTTTTATGTATAGCTAAGGCATCTCAATCTTTCTGGCGACATGCATACAACGCATTTATATGTAAAGTCAGCATGGAAAAACCGTCATATAAAATGAACGTTCGTTTTTATATCTGCAAATATTGTGAAAATTAGGAAAGGGAAAAATAACATAACAATCGATGAAATATGTTTTGACTTCGGACAGATTGGACATTGGATATTGAGGTTAACGTCAACGCGACGTTTTTCATTTGCATTCGCAATATCATCTTTTCACTCTCTAATTCTTGTCCGACAGAATCTACCTTTGTCTCTAAACTGGACTTCAGGTACAATCCTGTTACTCTCTTGATAAACTTCTACAGTACTTATTTTCATTCTCCATGTTTACCGGCTACCAAAAATAATAAGCCGAGCGCGTGGGACCGATGACAGCTATCGAAAATGCAACGATGCTAAACGTCAAAGATATGGCGTACTACTGAAGTCGAGTAGTAGATTATTACATTTGTTTTCATATTATAAAAATAATAAGTAGCTTGAAATTCAATACTTAAAAAATATTTCTCGAAATATAGGCCACACACATATGTTTAAAACGTAGCGGTATTATGGCGAAAAAAGACTCTTAGTTTACTAGCGTGGTCAACACCGTACCTCCTTAAATATTTAAACGCGTTTTTCTCGAAATGAGATTTTCCAAATTTGCTGACGTTGCAACTCAAAGAGCAATTATCCGATTGACTTGAAATTTGAACTGATTACTCTTGAATATATTTACTCTACAATGACGTAGGATATTTTTGATTGGATGAAAATCGACGATTTGGCATTGAACAAAACGACCATTTTATAGGCAAGAAAATAGACTTTTTTTCATAACAACGCCATTTTGTTAGATTTCGATATTTTGCGAAAATCCTACGTCATTGTACAGGAAATACCTTCCAGTTTAACGACATTTTTTTCCTTTTTCGGTTTCAGCTACTCATTCGGCCGGAATCATGTCAGCAGTGGAGGAACTTTTTTTTGCGCCTCCGAAGGCAGCGCATAAGTCGCTTGGATCTCAGTATTTTTTTATGAAAAAAATATGTAATATAGGTCAAATGTAGCCAAATATATTCCCAATTTTCTGAAACATTTAATTGAGTACTTTTCTTCCAAAAAATCCCGAAAATCACCCAAATTTTCAGCGTTCACACGGGTACAGCCCCTTGAACGAATGGTACTGGTCCGCGCGCAAATTTGAAAACGCTCCAAGATGTGTCGAAAATGGCCAATAAGCAATACCGAGGCCTGCGTATATTGGAAAAAACATTCGTCACAATCAAGATTCTGGTAGTTCTTGAGACATTAATCCGCAGACTTCACTTCCCACACTGCACAACCAAATGACTTGACGGCACAGTGTACGTTCGTAAAAACGCACGAGTGAACGCGTTGAATTTCATTATTCTTTTTTTCCCGCACGAACGTCGGTCATTGATCACGGCTTTACATTGGGTAGTATCTGATGCGTAATTAAGAGGCATATAATGGGTATCCAGTTACGATGATTATCATGTCCAAGTTTACGACTGCATGAAATAGTATTAGCGTCACGCTATACGCAGTAGAAGAAAGTGCGGACGAAGAAAGTAAGATGGAAAGCTGAAGGCGAGCTGGTACATCGAGACTCTCCGATTGAACTGCAGGAGCACTTTACCCCGCAAACCACGGTAATGCCACTAAATTACAGACACGCCAATCCGTGGTGCCTTCTGCTATAAACTCCACAATTTATACGCAATTAAAGGCATATCGGAATAAGTTCACTGCTCTCGTAAGAATACACAAACGTATATATCCGGCGATACGGACTGAAAAAAGCTATTCCTGTACACAATTCGTGCGAATGTATACTCTTTTTACCCAGGAGATTAGTCGAGAGAGTATTTACAGACAGCACAAAGTGCCCATACAACGTTAAGTGCAGCACTCTTCTTCCCGTACTGCTCGTCCGTAATTTCAGTCATGTATATACATCTATACATATAAATATTTGTATGTGTGTATCTGTATAGGCGTGTTATACATTATTTTCTGTAACTTTTTAATACAGCTTTGATGCCTGATTTTCGTCGCTTATTATAAATTATTTTTACACTGTTATTTCCGATGCTATAATCTTTTACTTTCGACAGCTACTGTTTCCGGAAATCTTGTAGCTTGTGGTTTAATCTGATCTTCGTAGCGGATTTATAAACGTGTTCGGGATTATCTTGGATGTCGTGAATCCGCATTTCGATGTGCATGACAATTTGCGACAAAAGGATCAGGTGGCACTGATACTTGTTGTTGCATAATTAAAAAAAAATATAGCTATGAGGAATTGGTACGATAGGTCGAATCTTTGTCCTTGTAAAAGTGGCATCTCGGTTACGCGAGAACGCTGAGCCTGAAGACACCCGACGGATTTTAAACGAACTACCAGACACAAGGATACAATTATTGGTTTATCATCAACGGCTAAGATTTGATATCAATAGTCGTATACTATTAACCACTACTAAGCCCAGGATCGGCAATTCGTCGAATGTCGATGTTCAATCAGGCCGTAGGCTATGCAGGACTTTTGACGGGCATTTTTTCTATGCGGATGCTCAATTCGGCCATAGACCAGGCAACGGCAATCAGGGAGACTCTCGAATGCCGTAGACTGGCTGCAATTCCATAGCCAATAGTGGCCAAGGACTCGCATTTTCGGCCAGTATTGGCTATGGAATCCTGATACGTCGGAAGGGTGCTTCATTTAGCTGTAAGCTGTGCGCAATGCTAAATGGCTTCGACTTCAGACCGAGACGACCATTGAATGTCATCAGCTGGTTGCCATTCGGACGCCGCTATCTACCAGCTCGAAACTGGCGGTTTGTCAGATGGCGAAGCTCAACGCGGGTACAGGCTGGACAATGATAAGTATAACCGGCTTAGGCCTGGGTGTGCTATTTGTTGACCACATTTGGGTGTCCAGATCGTCGGCCATGTTGTGAGCATCGGCTATCCCTGGGCATGGGCTATGATCGTTGAACAACTAGTCATGCTCTTCGCAAATATTCCATCCATTCCATACCGACTCATCAATGATAACCAACATCTATATGCACAGATAGGTCCAATGCCTGTGCCAATTTCACAACTTCCCCTCTTTCGATTGCGTTTTCGATTACAACGATGCGGTCGAGATAACCGTGCAGAAGCGCCCAAAAGCATCATCGTCCAATTTATTCCCATATCGGAAATGTAACTGTCCTGATAGCGAGATAACGATGGCGGTGCAGGTGTTTTGTATTTCAAGTGGAGGCAACCGCACTGTGTCCCCTTTAAAATTAACGCTGCCTCGGGTAATGCACAAATGATAGACTCGTTTCATTGTGGTCTCCCCCCACCATCTTTCGTTTCATTTCTCGCCCCCCACAAGTGTAATTATAGTCGAACGAATCAATGTTTTAATCGCCGCACAATGCTTGTGACGGAATTCTCATGCGGATGTCACATTCACACAGGCGAAAAAACACGATTCAATTATTTTGCGTCGATGATCCTTTGTTAAAGGCGCCCGTGGATACAGGATGGAATACTAACACAAAGAGTATTGACGAAACTAAGGGAGGTATATTCTTCACGGTTTATATAACTCTGCACAATCGATCCCGGGTAAGCCACACGCACAGATATACATATATATACATATACATACATATACATATACATATATATACATATACATACATATACATATACATATATATACATATACATACATATACATATACATATATATACATATACATACATATACATATACATATATATACATATACATATATATACATATACATACATATACATATACATATATATACATATACATACATATACATATATATACATATACACACATATACATGTGTGTGTGTGTGTGTGTGTGTGCGTGTGTGTATACGTAAAACTATCCGTCGAAACTTATAATTGGACATATGGGTGTAAAGGCGTCAGCTGTTGAGCCATCGCGGGCTCGATCGCATCTCCTATATCAAGAAGTTGCAAAATGTCTTGCACATTGGGAAGAAGGGGACGAAAACGTGTCCGAAGAACATGTCTACAGGGTAACCCGAATCTAGATGCCTCGTATCAATACCTATGCGAATCACCGCTATGTATCTTCTACGATATTTTCTAGTTTGCGAGAAAGAAGCATTAAACATTTTTTTTCCACATTTTCTGCAGTATAGGTATTTATTTTTGTCTCTTTAGTGTATGGACTTTTCTCTTAGAAGTTTTTAAACGCAATTGGGAGTTCTTTAGACTGGTATACATATTTTTTTAACATCTGAATTTTAGTGACTGATCATCTCAAACCTATTTTTGAACTTTGATAAAAAAGGCATTTACGTTAGTTGGTTATTTATGTATTGCTTATTAACTGTGCACTCCTTAATGATGAGTAAAATACACCGCGAGAAAAGTACACACACAGAAAAGAAATTAAGAAAAAGGTATTTTACTCGAAAACTAAAAAAGATCGTAGAACATGCATGGGGGTGATTCGGATAGGTATTGATACCGAGGCATCTAGATTTTCCTTTTGGACGTCACTTTTCGGGCCACCCTGTATGTATGATACGTACATATATGTACAAACTGCAAGGATTTAAGACTTGCTGACGTCTTCTTTTCGGACTCGACAGCCATGAGTTTTCCTTGCGTCTAGGCGCACGGTCCGACTGATAAAAGAGTCGAGTAGGCGAGAGTGGAAAAATTGTCAGTCCTCCGGTATGAAACGGAAGTGGTCCGAGGGATGGGAGGACGGAGGAGAAGAGTGTGTCGTTGATAGCCGACAGCGATAGTTTGCGCGACCCGCTACTATATAGATGCTGACGTTGAATGAGCATGGAGGGACACCACTAGCCAATAACCGCGACGTCGTCCATACTGACAAGCCCGAGAGTCAACGTTATCACGTAGCCCCGAGGCGAAAGCGGGAAAGAGAGAGAGAAAAAGAGACGAAAAGAGAAAGAGATGTGGGCAGACTGAGGGACAAGAAAAAAAAAAGAGCGAGAGCACTCCCCTACAGGCTTCTGTACGCGTCGTTCAATTTCTTCGATTCAATGAAATTTGCGAGTACGGCCAATTTATTTGGACAGCCATACTGAAATGAATCAGGGGACCGTGCTCTGATAAAAATCTCGCGGTCTATGTTTGTTTTTGCGTGGGAAAATGGTAATGAGTAAAATCCTTAGGAAGTATTCGTACGAATATTCGTGACCAAGTCCAATTGAAATAATCGTTTTATTCATTCGTAACAAAATATTGATCGCAACCAGGATTAATATTGACGGTTCCTCATTTGCGCTGACGCGTATTCTCTTTAAGGGGTTACGCCACAGTGACGGGTATAAAATCATGTGCGAATTTAACACTTTTTTCGTATGAAAAAGTGATTAACTCATCAAAGTAATAACACATCTATTTAGTATGAATATCAAGCTGTTGGAATTTTTTTCTTTTTGATGTACAAAATGGCCGACTACTAATATTTTCTTTTGGTATCTTGATTAGGTGCTCCGCGGCGTGACATTTAGCATCCACAATTTTGTACTTACAACAAAAAACAAAAATTCTCGTCAATCTACATTAGAATACCTAGAGAAGTACGTACGGAATTTAAAAAACATTGTTTTATTCAAAAGTTGTAGGCATTTGAATGAATTTTCAGTGAAAAATTTCCTATAAAGCTGCTCATAAAATGAAAAGTTTTCGATTAATGAGAAATTCCGTACGTACTTCTCTGCGAAATGCAATTAGGCACGTAACTTTTAAATTTGAAGTAAATCGAGTGAAAATTGTTGAAGTTATTTGTCACGCCAATTGGATAAAAGCTGTTTCGAGAAAAGTGCGTTTAAAGTTTTAGGTACTCTATGACCGTGCCAGAGGTGGGCTTACTTTATACGCTCAAAGTCAGTGAAAAAAATGTCTTGCTATAAATCGAATAGCAACTGATTCTTCTTATGATAAAGCACCGTTTTAGCGAAAAAAATCGATGTCTTGAAAATTCTACTGTGGCCTTCCTGCACGATGTCGTCGGCGTTGGCATGTAACGAATCATTATTTTTCAATCACTCAATCCTTGTCGCAACTTTAAGCTACGAAAATCGCACGAACTACTCCTAGGATACTCATCAAGGATCTACAAAAAGTACGTGTAACGTACCAGGTCAACATAAACTTATCATTTTTTAACCGTGTTTTCTCGTACATGATTAAGTTTTTTTTTAGAAAAAAAAAAAACAACGCGTCAGGCTCTGGACGACATTGAAGTTTGCGTCGTTGGAAAGCAACGAAAATCACGTGAACATTTTCCACGATTCTTATTTAGCGATTTCCGACACACACACACGTACCGGTCCGTGTGCGCGGCATCTATGTAGAACTGGAGCTACGTCACGCCTGTGTTTTTATTTCTCGCCGAAACTACGAGACGGTGATTCGAACCCGCGACCTCCCGATGTGTTGATTTCAGAGGCAGGTACGCTAACCACTAGACCAACACATCGGTTTGAAAATGAAACTATTTTTAGTCGTCAACTCTTTCGCCAAAGGCTTACAAGAGTTAAGAACAGCGTCTGCCCACGTGGCATTGCCGAAGGTGCTTTTCAGCCCTTGGAGGTCCTCAAAAATAGCTCGAAAACCACTTTAAAACTGTTATTCCAGCTATAAACGAATATACATGATATTTTTGAAGATCAAATGATTTTTTTAAAGTGTTTCCAAAAAAAAAACGATTTTTCGAAAATTTTACAGTGGTGTCCTCCCTTAATCTTTGAGAAATCGCTGTTAAAAAATGTCAGCAATCTCTGTCGTACTCATACGTCACATCTTCTACTTCGCCTTGATATAAACCACAGCATTACGGTCTCTGCTAAGACCCGAATAGCTACTGCAAACCGAATTTTCGAAATAATCTCACCGCTACATCATCCATCGCAAATTATGTCGCCGCTTAAAATCTTTTGCGATATTAAGCTGAGATAATTTAGATGATAAGATTACGAAGATCATTTATAATGGATTAAATTTGGATGGGAGAAAGCCATGATTTTTAAATAAAGTTAATGAAGACTCGGTTATACTCTACCACCACATAGGTGTCAGAAACGACATATTTTCAAGAAACTAGTCAGCACTCATACCTTCGAATAATCTACAGAAATAATTGAAGCTTCTTGGGGTATGTATGAAAAGTTAGCGCGCCGAGCTTGCGTTCTCATCGTCCGCGGCATATGTGAGAGTTCGTGAAGCAGCGGAGAGTTCTTTTGAGATCTTCTCTTCTCGGTCTATCCTTTCCGGTATCACTCGAGGCTTTCCATTTTTTCGCGAGATGAAGGACCCAGGAGTGATCCACGGTGTATGCCGGGCCGAAGGGAGAAACTCCCCGGCAACCCGATTAGCTGGCACGAGATTGCCATGGAAATAGCCCGGAGATGCTACATAGTCGCGAAAGTGCTCGCGTGAAACTGACTCGTGAGCGATGTTTCTCTCTCTCTCTCTCTCTCTCTCTCTCTCTCTCTCTCTCTCTCTCTCGCTCGCTCGCTCGCTCTCTTTACACACACACACATGCAAGCTTACATATGCGTTCTTGCTTGTGTGAGTGAATATGTTTAGAGGCACATTTGCACGTATGCAGGCTGGTCCTTTTGCCGGAGTGAAGATTCTCCTCCCGTCTGCTATACCGCACCTCAAACTCTCCCGTCTGCTCACCATCTCGTCGCTCGTCTCATATTTCGTCCTCTCTCAGTTTGCGTACATCGCTAAGTTTAAATTATCTGTAGGTGTTCTTCGAGAAAGAGCAAGAGAGAGAGAGAGAGAGAGGGAGAGAGAGAGAGAGAGAGAGAGAGAGAGAGAGAGAGAGAGAGAAAGGAATAGACCGTATGCAAAATCTTGTGCCTCGAGGTTGATTGCACACATTGCGATGGAATTAACCGTGCCACGGAGTGAGAAATGCACAGAACTCTCGAGTTTGCGTACGGTCGTTTCTCTTCGGCTCTCACTGTCTCTTTCTCTCACTGTATTTCTTTCGTTTTTACGTATATATGAAACGGAAACTGTTGAGGAGGAGAAATCTGGCTCGCTAGCTTCTTGCAACTCGCGCTAGCACGGTGTGTTAATGCAGCCTTCTTTCGGTCCGGTGAACGTAAAGGAACGGATTATGTATGAAAGTTGGTACGCATCATCCTATATGTGATTCCCTCGCCGAAATGTGCGGTGAAGTTCTGATGTGCTCCGCGGGTTCGCACCAGTCCGGTCAACATTCCGCTTTTCCAATATCACGGACGAAATGCGGGCTGAATATATCGTGAAAAATTTGTAGAAGGTCGTTTGTGCGGACACGACCTGGACGATGGTCTTGAAGTTTCCGTCGTTGGAATGCAACGAAAATTTTATGTTTCTCGTAACACCCAATTTTTTTTTTTTGCACATGTAGCGTACGAATAGCACTGAAACGTATATTACTATAATAGGGATGTGTAATGTTCATCGGAAAAAATAAGATTTTAGGTAATAACACGAAAAAAGAAATGTAAAAAAACGAGAATTTTCGTTGCATCACGACAATGCAATGACTGGAGCCACGAAAAAAGGCTATTTTCGCGATTTTTTTCGGGGATTTTATAAAAGATATGAATATAAAAGTTTCGTACTTAATATTTTGTACTTGTATATGAATATAAAGTTTTTGTACTTAAAAATGAATAAAAATGAATTACATTTTTTTAAAATGTATTTCAAGACTATTTATCAAGCCCAACAACTTTTGTATTCATATCTTAACGAACGCCTCAAAAATAGGTGGGCAAGGTAGCTCCATCACAACTCAGCAACGGCTTGTCTGGAACAAAAAAATCAAAGTCCATTAGATTCAGTATGACACCAGCTACAAAATGACCCCCGGATATAAAGTTTTATAAAAAAAAATTTAAATGGCAGATGAAAAACGGAAAAAGTAAAAAAACGCGTTTTTTCCGCAGTTTTTCGCAAAAAAGAGTAAAAATGTTTAAACCATCGAGGGTCATCTTGTTGCGAGTCATGTTTACAATAAGTGATTCAAATTTCAAGAGAATCGGTTTATTAGTTTTAAAGATACGATGGAGCTAGATTTTGAAAACGATGTTTCGAAAAAAAAAAACGCTTTTGAAGTTTATACTATGAAAAACTCTCACTTAAACTCAATCGGCAATTCCTGCACCGTACAAAAACCCTTCTGATTGCTCATCATCGTCGATTTCTTCAAGTCTTGCATGCTTTCGATTTTTTTAAATTTTCAAAGTGGACTGGTCCCTTAAAAAAACGCAATGCGGTAAAGCTGCGCAACGAATTCTTCAAATTATATCGAATTTCGTATCGTTGGAACGCAGTGCTTTTTTTTATGACCAAGTGCTTCTCGGCAGACGTAAACACGCGAACTTTTTCTCGGGATTCTTATTCAAGATCTACAAACTAAACGTGCGAAGAAATATCTTCGATGACGATGAAAATAAAAAAGTAAAAAACGGAAAAAGCTTTCCACCGCGACGATACAAAAATCGATAACGTTCCTTGGACGACTAAACATGCCCCGATAAGCAACTGTACCTTAAACATCTGAGGTTGAAGTTTATATCCCTGGAACACAACGAAAATTAATTGGTTTTTTTAATCCGACAAATTTTATCTGGTCGATTTAGGCTGTGAAAATCTTTCGAACGTTTTTACGTATATTCTTATTGGAGATTTACGAACCAATTTGCAAAAAATAGCTGGATAATAATATTTAAAAAAAAATGAAAAATGAAGGAAAAACATTGTTGCTTTTAACCGATGCAGACTTCAACGTCGTCTGAAAATGTATCGTCGCCTTTTTCCCCATATTCAATTTATTTATTAATCAACGTCGGCACTTTCTCAAGATGAATCGCAGTGACTTCCGCAACGTCCCAATCATCGTCGAACATTCGTACACTCTCCACAAATAGGGAAGCGTTACTCGGGACGAGCATATTGCGGGGAACCCGTGAGATGACTTTTTATTTCTGCGAGCGTAATGTCGAACTGAATTCACGGGTCGAAAAGGAGGCAAAGAAAAGACTTCCTGCCGCACGGTATATTACCGCTCGTGAGGGGAAAGTGCACCGTGGAACGGAACCGTCATTATGACGAGAGGTTTATCGCTCGAGAGTTTTGCACCAGACAGGGGATGGGGGGCGAGGGGGGGGGGGGGGGCATTAGTAAAACTCTCTCGTCGCGTTCTTTCTATGAGACGCGCACACAGACGATTCGTTCGAGTGTTAGGCCTTGCGAGTGTGTAGCGAACTCGCGGCGATGCACACTCTCGATTCATTTTGCGCTGCACACCGGGAGTTTCTCGTCACGGCTGTGGGAAGTAGTAGCGGACGCATGTACGCGGACGTGCTCCGTGACCGGCAGTGGCTCGGTCGAATGAGCGCGGCGTATAAGTGATATTTCATTGGAAACGAAACAAGTTTTTGCTTCGAAATTAGCCATTTCTGCCCACCTCGAGAATTGACTTCCCTTTTGCCGTATCAAGGGCCTTTAATTGGAGTGGAGCATAAGGCGAGTACAAATTTGCTGGAAATTACGAGGATTTATTAATTCCGTAACTTTCGTCCCGCTTGTCTTGAATATATTTTCACCCTCGTACGTGTGATGTTCTCAGAAGAACATGTTCAGGGGAGTGTGGTGTTAAATGGGATACTTGAGACAAAAATATTTATACGCACGAAATCAACGGCTTTATTGATAAACTTTTCAATTATAAACAAAAGGTATATTCTTAGGCGTTATATTAATTTGTACTTTTAAGGCCTTAGGCCACAGTAAGGGATATAAAATCATCTGCGAATTTAACAATTTTTTTTCGTATGAAGAAGTGATTCTCGCAGAAAATTAATTACACATATATTTAGTATGAATATTATGCTGTAAAAAAAATATATATATTTTTTTCGATGTATCAAATGGCTGACTACCAATATTTTCTTTTATCTGTTTTTTTAGGCGCTCCGCGGAGTGAAATTTAGCATCCACAATTTTTTACCGAGAACAAAAAACAAAAATTCTCGTCAATCTACATTAGAATACTTAGAGAAGTACGTACGGAATTTAAAAAATATTGTTTTATTCAAAAGTTGGAGGTATTTGAACTGAAGAAATAAATTTTCAGTGAAAAATTTCGTTATAACGGCTCATAAACTGCTCATAAAATGAAAAGTTTTCGATTCAGCAAAAATTCCGTACGTACTTCTCTGCGAAATGCAATTAGGAACATAACTTTTAAATTTGAAGTAAATCAAGTGAAAATTGTTGAAGTTATTTGTCATGCCAATTAGAAAAAAGCTGTTTCGAGAAGTTTTGAGTAGTCGGCCATTTTGTACATCGAAAAAAAAAAATATATTTTTTCTAACAGCTTAATATTAAATAGATGTGTAATTAATTTCATGAGTGAATCACTTTTTCACGTGATTTTTCTTTTAATTCGCACACGATTTTATACCCGTTACTGTGGCCTAGAGCTTTAAGCTTATTCAACAAATTTTCTTCGCTCATAGGAACTAAATAAAAAAGTGACATATTTCCCGTTTTACCCCGTGTTTGAGGCAAATAGGAAACGGCGGTAAGGGGCAAAATGAAGATGAAGCGCACATTCAGGAGCTGCAGTTCGGAGAAAACCCATTCTATTAGCAAGCACAGCGGACACCGCTCTTATAATGTTTTCGTCGTCTTATTTTTGCCGATCAGTTTTTCTCTTGTAGTTAGCGACGATCATTACGGCAAACAAAGAAACGGCACTTGAAATAAATCTGGTGAAACAAGTAGGTTAATCACTAAGAGGCATACTAATGTGCTCGATGACAGCTATTTCTTTAATTATGCAGTAAATAATAAAATAATAAAATAAAATGCCTCGGTAAAGAGGGGGCACAATGTGATAAGATCCCATAATGCGCCGTTTATCCTGCCCCAATCAATATTTATTTGTATATTGCTAGGCGACTCTAACTTCAATCGAAATGATCCGAAAAACAATGGAAGTTAAATGCATTAAGGGGTCTTCTTTACGCTTTAGACGCTGAAAATGGCTATTTTCATGAAATTTTTGATAGGTTTATATTATAGATATTGATATAAAAGATATTACACTTAATAAATACACTTTCCAAATACATTTTTAAAAAATTTAATATTTTTATGTAACCCAAACGAATGTTTAACGCGTTTTTCTCGAAACAACGTTTTTCGAAAGCTTGTTGATAAAATCTTCGAAACGGCTGATCCGATCCTTATGAAATGTTAACCACATATTTTCTACAATTATAGCTATAACGCATATCAAGGAATTTTTAAAATTTTGATCTTTTCGAAAAAACTTGTTTCGAAAAAAGTCCGCCATTTTGTTATTTTTGCATGTATCAAAAATCGTATAATATGCATTATAGCCATTAACATTCTGAATCTAAAACCGTTTGTTTTCTTTTGTTTCGGATGATCTATCTCCGAGAATGACTTTTAGTTGCGTCACTTGCGGAAACTCACGATCAGTAAAATTGCTTTCCGTTCAGTGATCGGTGTGCAAGCCAAACTGTCCCCAATCGGTCATCAATCCGAGTATCGATCCAATCCACAGTTGCTCGGCGTGTTATATTCATAGATAGAAAATCATGGGGGAAGATTTTCTGATATATCTCGTTCGTAAATGTTAACCCACGAGGAGAGTAAAAATAAAAATAGACACTTGGGGTTGAAGCTTCAGGCGTAACGTGGAATAGCCCATAGATACATCCGAAGACTACTGTCTCGTACGAAACACCTGGATGGAAGTGCGGATTCGCGTGGACGGTCGGCTCGTACTCATCGTCGCTTCGGTTCGTTGATTCCGTCGGGGAAAGTCTCGCGGTGACTTTGTGTGTTGCATCGCAATAATACACGTACCCGGTAATATACTTTACGTTCTTTCGCGCCTATTACGGCTGGCAGGTCGTACCTTTTTCTCGCCATTGTGCATTACGTACGAGAAATGGTGGCTGAATAATAGTGCAATGGATAAATCAATGAAAAGTCACATTCCCACGATCAAATTGTTGTTTGCGATCTCAAATTCAATGGCAGAGACATTTTTTCCTTGGAAATGCGGTTGGTTCAGATTTCAATAATTATTTTTCTCAAATTGATTACTTTTTTACGTTTTGTAAATACTTATTCGATTGACGATGTTTTTCCAAGATCTAAGATGAAGCGTGGCGCGTTCGAATTGTGTTAAACATGATTTTCATTCAGTTGACCAGTTTTTGGTGTTCGATTACTTAAGACCAGGCTGAACAATGTCGTCGCTAATTAATTGCAGCTATTACCATAATGAATAATCGAATACTGTGCAACGATAAAAAAGCGCGGTATTTGTGTGCTATTTGAAAAAAAAACCGGAGACTCCAACCATAGCTTCCGCAAATATCAACAAATTGAGCAGAAAAGGTTCAACGATAATTGCGACGTCGAAATACCTCAACGCAGAGCACGTCGCAGCGTTAGCTAAAGGCATATACATTAATTGGAATGGGCATTCGGGTATACTTATTTTCTCGATAAAATTCTTCGTCTACAACGACTTTTGTTCTCACTAATCTGATATTTTTTTGCTTTCCTGAAGATTCGTTTCCTTTTTCTTTTTACAATGTATCAAGCTCTCGTGAGCAATTATGTCCCATCGGAGGAGACTTCAACGAGACTTTTCCAAGCGGAATGAGCTTTTCTCTCCCGCTGCTCTTCCACTATCAGGTATTTCCGAGGGATCCCAGCTCGGAACAATTATATTTTCATCTTTTTTCATCGCCTTTCCCGCCGCATATTTTAAAAAGGTCTCGTTACGGGTGTAATGAATTGTTCGCATATAAATGAACCTGCGCTTCGTTTTCTTGTCGAGTAAAAAAAAAAATCAGCGTTGAAAGCAATTTCCACCGGTTGCAATTATTCGTCTCCTTTTCATACGCTTCTTTTTCAATATTATTTTCTCATACAATGCTCAATGGTATGTCGAGCATTGTTAACCGGGTTTGGCATACATGTACGTATTTTGGACGGCAATTGAAAAGAAACCTGCCCCGGCAGGTTACGCGTATTCGTCCATTATATATCTAGTTGTATTTATTTTATCTCCATCATTTCTCTTTATTTCTCTCGTTAGCATGTGTACTACATCCGTAATACGAGATCACTAATTTGCATCTCAATGCCGCAAAACGGGCGCCGTGGTGTTTCATTTCTCGGACGCACGTTCCATTCCCTGATCAGCAACATCAATCGCAAATGTCTTCGAGTGATTCGACTCGTGTGCAGGTGTAAGTACATATAAAAGGAATCCTCGGATACGGATCATTACGGTGATTCCCCACGAACGGCCGACAATCTAAATGAGACGCAATCGTCAGCCGATCGTCGTTTCTTTTCATTTCTCTAACAGCCGTTTTGGAATAACGGTTCGTGCCGGTTCTGCTTGGCGTCCGTAGTCTTGGTGGTGTTGATCTTGCTGGCAATAGTCACCAATGAAAGCGCCTGTGTCCATTATGCTCATAAAGAGCATTGGCGAGTATTGCCACGAGGGCTCTCATGGGGGGGGGGAGGGGGGGGGGCTTTTTCCGTCGTCCCTTCAATGCATAGTTCAATACGAGCTGCTATTTGGTGCCATCAGTAGATGGCAGTTCGAGAGGTTCGTCTCCTCCCGCTTTGAGTCATCAAAACGCAGTTTTTTTATTGTCGGTGTAGTTAACCCCGTTACGGAAAGATGCTCTCTCTTGTTAGAGCACGACCGGAGAAGGAGGTCGGAAAAATTGATTAGTCTGTGGTAGGATCGGTTGCTGATTGTATACAGCTACTGATTGTTAAGTTTTCTCTTTTCTCTCTGGCTTGTACTGAGATTTGTATTGCCTCGAGACTGTACATCAGAGAAAGGTGAAATCTAAGGTAATCCCATGTCCCTAGTTACTCATTGCTTATTCATATCCTTCACAATCTATCTTGCTTTTCCTGCGTTTCCCACTGTTCTCTTTCCTGCCTTTTTTCCGCCATTACCTGTAATATGGGATACAAATTCCACACCTCTGTATCTGGGACGCGCGATATTCAAAGCCAAAGTTTACAAGATTGTTCTCACCAAGCTGTTATAACTGTGGTGTGATTTGAAGGAGCTTCCGCTTCACCATTTCTTGATGACGCGCAATGATTATTTTATCTTGTTTCCACAAACAATGGAGACAATGAATGAGACATCAAAATGAATCTCTCTTGTCTCATTCAGGATCGGAAGTGCGAGTCGAATGTGTTCTAGATTCCTTCATTGTGAAATTCCTCCATGTGTGAAATGCCTTCATTATAGTGCTAAATGTAACTAAGGAAAATACACGTACATCTTACAACGCCGTAGAATAACATTGTTTGGCCATGTCTACTATTCCGAGATACGAGAGTTATTTACAGAGAAGTGGATGAAGGTACGCAGTTGATCTTTTCGCTTGGAATCAGCCTCTATCCCATCCGTTGTCGGTCATCGTTATCGACATTGTATGCCACAAGCTTTTGCACCAATATGATGCCTAATGGATAATCGCAAAAAACCTGGTATGCAGGGCACATCCGTGGCGCTTGCATTTCACCACACCTCTTCCCTATTTACGGGCGAACCTTGCAGGGATTAAACATATTTATACACCAAAGAGGATGTCTATACTTATAATCAGGTCTGAGGATTAAGGACCTCGGATATTTCAGCAGTCTGGTATTATTCAATTTGTCGTATATGTAGATAGACCATGTCCAATACGTATTGGATCACGCTAGCCTGCTCAATGAATCTACCGGGAATATGCAGGCTGCTACGTATATCGGGGATGGTCAACGCTACGGTTTTACCGGGATCTGCGAGCCGCGGTTTTATCTCGCTTTCCCATTTCTCTTGCTACCGACCTGCATCTATACACAAGTGATACATACACACGCGTATATACAGTACGCTCCTTATCCTCACACGCTATTTCTCGATACCCCGCGTGGCCTGAACGAAGCAACATTTACATACTCGCGCTCGTTTCAGTGCGCTCACGTTGCCGCGTGCTGTTCCTATGGAATCAAGTCTCCTGTCGGATCGCACTGTACGCCTAAGCCGATAGTATCTTTCGTCCTCGAAAACATATAAACGTGTTCTCGTGCTGATGTTGCTGCCGCTGCTGCAGCTTCTACTTTTGCTGGCGCGCGTACCATTGCTGCGAATCGATCGACCCATTTCCAAAGTGATTGATGCAACCCGTTGCCAACATACGCGATACTTCGTGTGTAGTCTCGTTCGGTATCACTCTATCTGCTTCTCGTCTGCTCTTCTGGTTTCATGCATTGAATGGAGAATCCCAGTCTTACTTTACGACACGTTTGATGCTGCTTCTATCCAGCAAATGGATGAATCTTTTTCCAAACTTTGCTTCAAAGTTCAATTCAATTATCGTTTTTTTGAACATTCACGTATACCAGCTATCACGGGAGTTGCTAGGCCACAAGTCAGTACATTTTCTGAGTTAATATTCAACTGGGAAAATGATGACTGAGAAAAAAGTTGTCTACATTATTCTGAAGAACGTGAAAACTCTCAGGAGTTTGCCTATGCTTCGGAAACTGGACATGAGACCCGATGTCTTCTGTACTTGGGTCCAGAAGATGTCAAGGTAACTTCCGAGCTGCTGCATCATTTCGTTTCGACATCCTCAGAGTGAGTCTTCTCGAGACTGGTTCAATCCGAAGCTTCAGTCGGTAACCACTGCCATCTACTATATACACAACAAAGTATCCATATGTTTATTTGGTTACTTTGCACCTCCATCGATGCTCGATGGAAGTGCCATTACATCGTTGAGGCAGAGTGCGAAAGGCACCCTATTTTTCCCAACGAAACGTGGCCTGACCCAATCATTTGACGAAACGTCTTGGGGGAATAAAACACATCGTGCCTGTTGTCGGAGCAGCGGCGGCATCCGCGTCGTACAATGACGATGTTCAAGTTTACGTAGGCAACGAGAGGTTCTCCGTGTGCGGTCAGCAATAAAGTAGAAGAGGCGCGAAAGCTAGCGTTGTTCGGAGAAAGGTGCCGCTCGCGCACACGGCCAAATCGGGAATCGGTTGCGCAAGGGTCAAATGTACAACGTCTCGCTGAAACTACAAATTACAAAAACCCGTTACTATATATACCTAGACTATCCTGTATCCTGGAGTTTGCACACAGTTAAAAGCGAGTGAAGTGAGTGCACGAGCTGTATTGTGGATCGCGACGAGAAGATAAGGACCGAAGTGAAGAAGAGAAACGAAAAGACAGATCAAATAGTAGAAGGAGTCGGATGGAGCACGATGAACTTCCGCGTATCTCGTGTCCCCCGTCGCGCATACTGACCCGAAACCCCGTCTTTTTTTATTCCCGACTTTCCGCAAACGCTCCAGTTAGTTCTGCCACTGAGAGACTCAGAATAAGGAAAGAAAAACACAAAGAAAAAAGTGAGCGAGCTCCAATTGTAAAGATGAGACGAAGAGAGCCAGAAGTTCTTAGTCCGTTGGGGGTGACGAAAAAAGACGCAGATGAAGACATCGACGGTGAGCAGTACGATGTGCACAGCGGTTTTTCTTTGCTCGAGTTATATACATGTCTGTATCAAAATAACGAAAGTCGAGCTAGTTGTTGAGTCCCGACTCGTCCGTCGAACAGGGACAAACAAGGGAAACACAAGTTAGAACGAAGCTGGTGAATCCGAACGAAGACGGATTGCCGATCTGGACAGCCCGGCGCTCCGATATCGCTGATCGTCTGGTCTCCCGTGCAGTAGTGCCGCAAGCCAACCGGAGTCTCCCCCAAGGAAACTTTCCGCCTTTCCATATACGATTCTAGATGTTTCTTTACCACGTCCTCACGGCTGTACCCTCGTCTCCGTGGCTATATACACCTGATCTTATACGAATCTACAACAGTAGAGTGTGTATCGTCTACGGATCTGGACGTCGCAGACGGTTCGCGATCCATTTTCAAAGGTCGAATCTCCCAAGTGGTTCCTTCGGCCGGTCCGCAACATTGGTGGACTAAGATGAATTACCGGTTTGGCGGCGAGCCCTGTCGCTTGTTCAACAAGCGTAGCAATTAACCGGGGCCCATTTCGTGATGAAGATCCGCTAAATCCTGGGAAACTTTGACACCGTGACGGATTAGACGTTGAGACGTGGGTTAGGGCGATTAGCGAAGCGTATCAGGATTACAAAACGCGAGACGAAATCAACGTTATCAGGATAGTGGACGAGGAAGATGTATGTGTCACTTGTTGTCACGTGTATACGGTGTATCACAGATGAGCAGTTCTATTAGCCGAAGTGTCCCAGATGTGGTCAGGTCTTCTTAGATAATTGATAAATGGCGCTGGACGGTTCTCAATGCAATGTTTCCTATTAATGAACCTTCCTGTAGTTGCAACGATTCCGCCATGCATTAAGGTGATTGCAAAACTCATTTGTATCCATGTTGAAGGCTCTGCAATTGTTTAGACCTGAAAAATGAATGTGGACCAACTTTTTTTTACATCAACCGCTAAGATCACTCGACAATCGCCTCCAGACTCACATTATTCCCGTCAACAGCGTAAGTCCTTGCCAGGCGAATGAACAATGGCTATGCGTATGAGTCCTTCGCCTGGATATGGATTTTCCATGGCAACCTTGAGTGCGGCAACGCGTCGTTTCTCCATTTAAACGTCGATTAATTCTCAACACTCGTTTGGCAGGTCCGTTTCTGGCACTTCCACCGACGAAAACCGGCACTGACTCCGTAACTAAAGCAATTATTTTCCGTTGTTTCAGGTAAGCGAGGGTTCGAATACTCCGACAGACACGGCGAAGCAGAGGTGTGAGTAATGATCGACCATTATCTTTTCTGTTTGCTCTCCGTCTTGTACGTCCTTCGCAAAACGTGCAAGATAAACCACGGGGAAGCTACCGGGCTAGGTCTCCCTCGTGCTCTCCACCCTCCGCGGAAGAGCCAACTAAAGCTATATAATAGCCGCGCCAGATTACCGAGCGGTCTCTCACTTTGGGCCGCTCTCTTGCATCTCGTCTACCCGTAATAATCACTCAAACTATTCGTCATTCGGCGAACAAATACAACGTATAATTAATCTTCTCCGGTACATGGTTCTTTCGCAATGGACCACGCGTTTTTTCCCCCTATTTCTCCCGAGCGAAATGTTTATGTCACCGCGGAGAATAAACCCCTGGACTGTTTACTGGAATTCGACGATATCCTGAATTTCGGTGCAGGATCATCGGACGTCCCCCGTAGTGGAGCTCAGCTCTACGCGTAAACAAGTGCGTATCGATGTCGTAGATTAGCCGCGTTTTTTTGCACTCGTTCGACTCTTACTCGTTTTAGTCGCTAGCGAACCGGTACAACCTTCGCGGGATTTACGAGCATGGCCGTCAACGTTCCGGTCGGCTTAATTTTCCACCAATCAGACCGCACAACCGACGCTCGTGCACGATTAATGTGTGCACCGTTTATCTGCCTATTTTTCTTTCCTGGTTTCTCGTTATTCTTGGCGGTGCGTTCGTTACCAATCGCAAATTTTGCTCTGTCTGGTCAGACAAATTGATAGAATAAAAATTGTTTATCGGTACTGTAAGAAATTCGCTCAATCCTTTTATAGTGTTCCCTAGGAAACGTATTTCTATGCCGATTGTCCCCTATCCTGTAGCGAACCACGATTGGATACAGCCGTCCCGTTTAAAGCTATTGGCTACGTGTTTTTTTTTATTCGCAGAAAAATGGTGTCAAGGGGTGCAACTACCCTTTAGGAATTAACATGTCAAGGGCTGATTTTGCCGTTTCGCCTTAAAGTGGTCTACCGATTTTACTTCAGAAAAAAACGGAATGTTTTTTAATGCAATTGATCAGAAATAAACTGGGTGCATCAGAAGAAAAAAAAAAGAAATTTTAAGTGATGAACCACCCCTTTGTTTTTCTTTCTCTTACCACATCGATGTATTTTCGCGCCCTGAATACGAATTCACCATTAAGGGGCTATACCAGTATGAAAAGCTTCAGCCTCTCAGCAGGCATTATTCGAGGAAGAGGAGGGTCGGTTGTATGGGTCAGGTATAGCTGATTAGCAGTTTTTATGGTGAGTATCATTTTATCTTGCAAAAATCGATAGTTAAATCTTTAAACGCGTTTTTCTCGAAATGGGATTTTTCAAATTTGCTGACATTGTAACTCAAAGAGCAGTTATCCGATTGACTTGAAATTTGAACTGAGTACTCTTGAATATATTTACTCTACAATGACGTACGATATTTTTGATTCGATGAAAATTGACGATTTGGCATTGAAAAAAACGACCATTTTATAGGCAAGAAAACAGACTTTTTTTTTCATAAACACGCCCTTTCGTTAGATTTTGATATTCTTCGAAAATCTTACGTCATTGTACAGGAAATACCTTCCAGTTTAACGACATTTTTTCTTTTTTCGGTTTCAGCTACTCAATCGGCCCGAATCATGTCAGCAGCGGAGGAATTTTTTTTTGGTGCCTTCGAAGGCAGCGCATAAGTCACTTGGGTCTCAATATTTTTCTATGAAAAAATTATGCAATATAGGTCAAATATAGCCAAATATATTCTTAATTTTCCGAAATATTTAATTGAGTACTTTTCTTCCAAAAAATTCCCAAAAATTCCCCAAATTTTCAGCGTTCACACTGGTATAGCCCCTTAATTTTCTCTAAAAATCTCATCTTCTATTCAAGATCTCCGAATGAGTATGGAATCACGTTTTTCACATTTGGCCAGCGTAATTTTTTGCTTTCAACAAAAACTCCTTGATATTTGTAATCAGCAGAAAATGTTCCATCGGATCGAGTCTTAAAATTGTGTAAAAGCCGAAAAAAAAATTCGTCGGTTTCGGCCACTTTTTCAAAATTTTATCCAGCCTTCAAAGTGTTACCCGTTGCATTCAATTTAATGCACTTTTTGTAAATGTGGGGCAAGAGAACGAAAATTAAAGGATTTTTTTTCCAGTATTCTCATAGTGGATGTCCGATCGTTTTCGTTTCGGTTTCACTAAAATCGGTGGACCGCTTGCGGCCAGGCCTTGACGTGCTCCACTCGGCCGGGTGGTTCTACCCCTTAAACCCGTTTTTCCGCCGATAAAAAAACACGTAGCTAACAGTTTTTAATGCTTTACCACATGACTTTCGCCAAAATTGAAGGCGAACACCAAAGGGATGTCCCTCGCGAGAATCGAGCGTATAGCAGGATTCGGTAATCGTGAACACGGTCTATTTTCGAAGAAATCCAGTAACGCTAGTACGTCAATTTCCATTTATCACGATTTGCATGAATCGATTTTCGACATTGACCTTTGATCTTATCGCGTTCGCTGTACCCGCGTAATGTGATTCGCCGTTTCGACGAGATACGTCCGCGAGAATTTTCAACGAAATTCTGCGTTTGTCGATCAACACACGACGGGAATAAATTTTACTCGACGAGTTATCGAGAACGTGATAAACGGTGAGCGAACGCGGAGAGTTTCACATTACATGCATATACGTCATGTCGCTCTGATGGTTTGGCTATGTTAATAATGCATTGACCTCCGTATCGCCAAAACATATGTCGATGCCGACACGCCATGTGTCAACCAAACGTTTGTTAATTACGATGCACAAGAAAAACACGAATGGCCGAGGTGAAGTTTGTCATTAAACAAAGGCAATTTCGCGTTGCCAGAATGCGGTTACACTTTTCATCCATCGATGTAACACAAAATTCACAGATTCACCTGTGTTGTTCTTTGCGCTTCTTGATTGCTACTTTTTTAATTCACCGTTGGAGAAATGTACGGACACGCTTATTAAAAAAGTGCCTGATAAAGACCCATGTTTCTCCCTTCGCTACCTGAATAGCTTTTTCATTGAAGACCATCGCGTATCATCAAAGAGACCTAATGGAAGCAAACACGAAAGCGTCACGGCTGCATCACGAATAGAGACGCAACGTTTCTTCACAATTTTATAAAGATATCGTAATTGCACTATAGAACATCAGATATGTCGATTTTTGTAAACGGGTGTAGAGGCTGAATGATCCATGAAACAGAATGACATCGCTGAACATCTCAAGGTACTCGTAGATGCTCTACAGAAGTCTGGTATTAAAATCGTGTTGAAATGGCATAACCGAATAACAATATTGGATTGGATTGGATTTAATTGCACGGTGGAACATCAGATATATCGATATTTGGTAAACGGGTGTAGAGGCTGAACGATCCATGAAACAGAATGACATGACTGAACATCTCAAGGTACTCGTAGATGCTCTACAGAAGTCTGGTATTCCAATCGTGTCGAAATGGCATAACCGAATAACGATATTGGATTTAACAACGGTGTTAACATTCACCGGATTCGAGAGAACACTAAATTGCATCAAAATCCACGCGTCTCTCGCTCTGTTTTCCTTCCTCGCTTCCCCGATAAGATGTCTTGCTCGCATGTAATTTACTTCTACCTGTATATCTATTCACTGCTTAGACATACATCCATATAAATGCGGACACACACACACACACACACACACACACACACCTACTAACAATACATATACCTACTAACCGCCGCTCATCTCGCGACGAGATGGTAGTTAACCTAGTTCGGACGTTATTGCACCTGTAACCTCGGATCGCAGTTAATGCTCAAAAGACGTTGCTCTTGCTCACTTCGCTATCTCTCTTCGCACATCTCTCCGCGTACACCGAGATGTTGTAACACAGACTCGCGTATCGTGTCCCACGTCCTTTATCACTCTCTTTATCTTTTCCTCTGTCTCGTAATAATCTTATTACGCTTTTTCACGATCTTCGTTGAAGAAAAAAGAAACCGTGAAGATGCGCTTTAATATATTTTATCATTTCGCCATTAGGAACGCCGTTACATAGGCGCTGCTATTAAATTGTAGAACTTATAAAGACCGCGTAAAAACGAGCGAGGGTGAAAGTGCCCGGGACATCAGGTGCGTAATGATGGCCGCAATTTCATTAAGCCCCGTTGCATGAATTATTTAGCAAACCCTCGCTGGTTTGTCGAACTTAGTATAATACGGAACGTCTGGAATTCGTATGAAAAGTGCGCAGTGAGAGTTTTCTCGCGGCACGCCGAGCTTCGCGGATTTGCCTTGGATGGTGCCAACAGAGGAAACCCGTATTCTTACAATTCACCTCGACGAATCGCCGTGAAAGCAGTGTAATTTTCAAAGAATCGCGACTGTTACGGCGCATTCGGAGAAGCCGTTCAATTCAACCTAATTACACCTACTTCAATTTATTTTAAATATTGTTATTTGTATTGTGAGCGTGGAATATGAGAGGTAAGAAGTGCCCCCTGGTAAAAGGGCGAATGCTCATTCATCTCTTAGAAGTGTGTGAAAGAGGTAACGGAACGCGCGAAGAACAGTTGATTTTGAAAGAGGTCTTTTTTGAAATTATGTTGAATTTTGCATCGTTGAACTTCAGTGAAGAATTCTACTTATGTCAATTGCCCAAACTACTTTTTTTTGGTAAATTCAAGTTAATAATATTGCCCGCTATCGGGCTCTTACCCGTTATAAGGAGTTGAAACTTGAAAGACTTGAAAGTTTTTAGGATCTTCATTAGAGATTTAAAATCGGGAGCTGCCAAATAGCATGTATAACATAAAGAGATGAAGAATAATTTTTGTTACATCGCAATGGTCCAAGCTCCAAACTTTTTAAGTTTCCACTTTTCAACGGCGCACCCATTTTCTGAATAGAAAACCATCGCGTCATATTTTTATTGAGCCAAAAAATTAATAAATGGCCTATAAGTACCCATACATGGATACTCGTGTTTAAGATGGACGCACTCAACGCAAGTATAGAAAAGCAATAAATGGATCTCTTAGTACGGGTACACGCATGGTAGAGGCAAATACGTGCTACTGGATGCCAAGCCTGTCCGTTGCACGTGTAAACCAACGACGTTGTAGGTGAACGTACATTAATAATATGCAGCTCGGTCCAGATACCACGCTAATTAGAAGCCGTAATCGTGCTTTGCATTTCACCTTCTGACCACTCATTCAGCCAGAAAATTATCACCCACCCTCGATCGTGGTACGTGGTCGAACTTCGTCCCACGCTTGGCTCTTACGAACATGATTATCAATGATCATTACCTGCCGTGTCCCTTCCTCCCCCTTCTTCTCCCTATCTCAATCTCCTGCTGTTCCCTCTGCTCGGTAGGCTTTCGCCTCATGTGTGTGTCCTGGCTTGGAGCCGAGAGGCCGATAATGCAATATCTGCCATGGTGTACGTCAAAACGGACTTGCCCACACCGGCACATCACGCTCCAGGGCACGGTGTACACGGTGAATCGAACGTGCTGCTCTCTCACCGCCCCGCAATTACCTCATTGAATATTCTCGATCCAACTAGACCACGTATGCTCGAAGTAAAAAAAGAAAGAAGTAATTTCAAGGCGTTATTACGTGGTTCGATCACAATTTCCGCGCGATCGTAAATCTTTGGTTTTTTTTCATTTTCGCGGAAATTTAACGCTTTTCACTCATGAAAAAAGAAAGATAACACCTAGTGTTGCAGTAAGAAAAATATTGCCAATAAATTCTTACGTTAACGACAACTAGTAGAATTTTCATTCCGTTCGTGATGCGAAATGACTTATAGACAATCGATAAAAACGATAAATTTTCAGTGTTAACGGTTGCACGCTTGACAGGGAAACTTCGGAGTGAATGGAAGGAAAAGAGAGCGAGAGAGAGGAGGGAGGAAGCGAAAAGGTAGGAGAAAGGAGGTGAATAGTTTGATAAAACTCGAGAGATGAATTTACTGCCACAGTGTGATTTAATCCCCAATCCCAGCCAGTTCTCGTTAATTCGTAAAACGTCATTCCACCGTGCTGTCTTTGTCCCAACCTGTACAAATGCAACTAATACGACTTTCACACTCGAATTCCTATCGGAATGCTTGGACAAACTCCAACGCGGCTAAATAATAGTCAGAATTGACAATTGTGTCAAAGTGTCTTCAATTGACAAATGCCGATCATATGTTATGGTGTTAAAATTTGCATCGTTGGCACGTAATGATTTTTTTGTCTCGTTGCCTCATTTTTCTTGACGAATTGAGGCTACGAAAGTTGCTCGAACGGTTTTTTAGAGTTTTCATTGGAGACTTGTGACGTGAACCTGCAAGAAATATTGAATAATACTTTTAAAAAACACATAGATTGTAAGTGGAATAATCAGCCGATCTAGTTTGTCAGTGGAGTCCCAAAGTTTCAGCAGTAGTTTCCTCCACTTTATTGAGCGATTTGTGGTTGTCAGTCATTTTCGGTTTTTGGAGATTTGTCCTAGATTCCATCATTCATGTAGATAGACTTTCACTAACTCAAGTGTTCCATTTGTATTGCATGCATTCGTATGATAACCAATGTGGTGTACCTACTGCTAAGTAAGACACCCCATCAATACCAGTTCATCCAAGATAGGGCTGGGGGCAAACGGCTACGCATATTTGTGGTATTCACGTGTGTATAATTATGGCAGTCCTAACATCGGATACCAGAATATGTACACCATATCACATCACGTGCATGCTGATCGCCCGCATCTGTCCAGCCCACGGAATATCTCTATAATTAAACCCAATAATCCAAACGATCGCGTGCTCGTGGCCGGCGAGCGCAAACGTTATGCTCCAAGTGAATTTAATAAACCTACGCCGCGCACGTGTACCACATACTTGACTTTCGTAGCTCGTTGAAAATCTCGCTGGCAGAAATTCTTCACCTTTTTAACATACTGCGTCGAGCTAGGTAGAATCATATATCCGCCAGCTAAGGGTCTCCCGTCGAGCAATATCATCAGAGATTTTCTTCGCCAATCCAGGCGTGGTTGAAAATTCCAATTAAGCAGAATATGTCGAGAATTTCGTAACTGATTGTGTCATCGGGCGAAGTATCCTGTCGGGAATCTTTGAACTTTTAGTCGAAACACCATAATATAAATGGAGCCATTTGCCGCATGCTTGACTATCGAACGGTAAGTATCGACATTCGTTACGTTTTGCGTAAGTCTCTTCTACGAAACCTGTAATTGCAAGTAAGGACTAACTATGCTTCGTTAGCAAACGTCTCGCAGCTTTTTTTTTACACGTGTCACCAAAGTTCACCTGGTGTCTCGTTGACTGCTGGCATTCCTGATCTTATTTCAGTTAATTATGTTTGGGTCGCTATAAATTATATTCAGGGTGAGTCGAGATTTCTGCGCGAACGTCCTAACCTACCGAAACTCCTGTAACAAGATTCGTATCGAGGGATACACACGGGTTCGGTGACGCTTGAACATAATATTCCCATAGCTCTATTCCTCATGCAGTGCTTCTGGCGAACAGCCCTCTCGACAGCCTTCCAAAGTCTCTTTGGGCTTAAGTCTTCATGATAGTTTAGTCCAAGTTTCAATTCATCGTAAGATAGAATGTTGAAGCTTGACCCGCTTTCGGGCATTTTCCAAAATGCAATTACAAAGTGTCCTGGTATCACACCTCAGTTCCGGTATGGAGTATCAGTCTGCAATATTTTGAGGTTGCGAGGATTTCAACCCGCCCCTTTGTCACATCGTTAACAGTACTGATCCACTTACCGACTCCTACAATTCGATCATGCAAATAACTACTGCGAGGTGCAAATTAAATACAACTCCACGACTTCACTAGGTACTTTTCCCAACGGAAGCGCTTCCGGTGGCTGAACACGGGCTTTAACACATTTTTCATCGTTTCGTCATTTCTACCTTTCGCTCCGCTGGGACATCTCGTACTGGACCATCCAATATTTGGGGGAAAAAATATATACCGAGATGCATTAAAGATATTCTCAGTGCTCCGGGCAAACCTGCTAGAGCGGTAGGGGAAGTAGGGGTAAGATGAGAACGCTAATGTCATGTTCCAATAAAACAACACATATGAATCAGTCAACTTTAATTATTCTTTTAAACTAATCAACCTTTATTAATCATTCAATGTATGGACAAATTAATCAGTCTTTTTGATTGTTGCCATGAAATATATATTTTTAAATCTTCATTCTCCCCATCTCACCCCTTATGCAGGGCAAGATAAGACAGCGTTGGAGGCATGTTGTCACAGAATTATTGGCATCTTTCGCATATAAAAGTGTTTTTGTTCTCAATACCAGCACTCGATTCATGCGCCCGCAGCGCACTTTATTAATAATTAGTACTTTCATTGTGTTTTCTTACCTGTCTCTTATCAATATCAGAAATTAAAGTGGATTGAAACGGTGGTAAACTTTACCAAAAATTAGATAATTTGGTCAAATAATCGATATTATTTTTTAACTCAAGACGCGCGCTTCCGCCATAGTTGATGAATTTACAATGATTTGACTTCCCGCCATCTCTTCAAACGCCAACAGGAGTGTGGTGTTCGCACACACTGTTTAGTAGCTAGGCTTGTGATTCACCTTACCCCGCACCTTCGTCTTGCCCCGAGTTCCCCTATATATTATCGAAAGATCGTGATAGCTTTAGGAATTAAGAAAACTTTGTAGGTCTCCTCCCGCTTTTGGTAGGCCTTGTTTAAAATTCCGAGCCGGTGAGGTATTAGAAATAACGATTGACGTCCATGATTAACCCTTTCGATCCGGGAAACGCATATATGCGTTTAGCCTAAAATAACGTTATAGGCTGGTCACCTGAATTTAAAAAAAATCGACGTACGTTAAATATCGTCTAGTAGGCCAGAAAAAAATAATTTTGTTGCCCAAAATTCTTTAGAAATACTTTTCCCTTGACTCCGGAGACAGGATATGAGTCTAAAGAATGCAACGTCGGGCTTTGCATAGATTCTTGCTTCCCGGAATATCACACCTTGGTAGATTATTTTTTTTTTTAATTTAAAATTTCATAATCGTAGATTCCATTGTACGGGGTCTTCCCCCTCATTACATTCTCCACCATATTGTACTTTCTCACCTACTAATAATATTTTGTTTGTTCGCATGACGTCGCAAATATTATGTTCAAAAACATAGTTCATGAAAGTTATAATTTTTTTCAAAAGCCCGGAGCGAAAGTTTAAGATGCGGAAGAGCGAAGCAATGTCGGATAGCAATTTAATTTATTCCGAGACGAAGGAAATCCTTAAGGTCTAATCGAGTAGAAACGGAATTAAAAGTTGTGAAAGATCCTCGAAATGCCACTTCATAAGAGACACCGAGGAACGTCTTCAATATTCTAAGAAATGTTTTTTCATTAGCATGTTATTCGATGTTATTCCTGCGCCGGTGACTTGATTGCTTTGAGGGTCCATAATCTCCATTCGGTGTTCTTCACACATCAAAGACATCTGTTATCGCTAGTCTTTCTGAACCCGGCCTGAAGAAATGTAGAAATCGATCCGACGCACGTTTCTTCGCGGTGTTACATAAATATATAACCGTCCAAAAGACGTACATCTTACAACTGGTTTTTGCCACATTTATTATTATCTACCTTATTCTCGAATGATACGACCTGCAATGAAAATTTGATGAATTTCCATCTCCCCTATTTCTCGATCGAACGAATTAAAGATAAAACAACCTCCACAAGAAAAATAGCTTCAATTCCAAAAGAGTAGCTGAAAGCTTTCAGCATTCGATATAACATTTAGCCATGGATGAATAGTAACAATACCGTTTTCATATTTAATCGGCCATCGTGCGCCTGCTTTGTTCATAGACTCTACCCCACTGTACCTCGCGTTCAGACAGCTACCTATCTCATAGATATTCCATCCATTATAAAGGTACGCGGTAGATCTACGTTAGAGTCCGTCGAAATGGTCATGGATGCCTGAATAAAATAGACATCAAGACATTAGGAGGAAGATCAATGACCGTGGTCCATCACTCGTTGAATAGTTGGTAGGGTACGTGGTAATGCACGCGCCGCGTCAGCCGTGTAATTGAACGACGTACGTGCGGGATGTGAGAGAGTGAGATGTCGAGGTGGCCGAGAAAGCGAAAAAAAAGCGCGTGCGGAGACCGTTCGATAGATCAGCTCACAATCACCTTACGGCACGGGGCGATCGAGCCTTTGTTGGCCACTCAGCAGATATTGGCAATCTTGCGAAAGTATACGTGGGCGTGCGCGCGTGTGTGTGACCCACGAGATGGTTTGGATACCAGGACATACTGGCTTGCCAATAACAAGTAATTTGTCTTATCGTGGCCAATCGCCATAGCTCGTACGTCCGTAGGCTGTGACTGGAGGCTCGGGCCAGCCTCGATACGTTCTTCAGTTGGCCTACAGATCGATCGTTACGGAAAGCTACGATTGGTATCGTGGCGGCTGTTAAAACGGCTCGTCTCCGACTTCACGGCCACGACCCGTAAAACAGATAACGGGCTCACGAACGTTTACGAGCAACGTGTACAGTCATATGTACATTAGACTTGGCGCGCTTGTCCTATACACCCATGGCTTTACGCGCATCTACATTATATTGCTTATAACAGACATACGTGTAGTCTGGTACTTTGGACGCGGTCGATGTGGGTGCGCGTTGCAGTACTTTCGACCATGTGGGTGTCTATAGTGTAATGCGGTGAACAGCATGGTGATACTGGCGGAAAGTGCGCCTGTAGAAGACACGCTTGCGTTATGTGCGACGAGTCGGAAATGAATCGATAGACGGTATAACCGTACAATTTCCATACTCTGCCCTTATGTTTCTGTTGATGACTCGATGTGACCGTCAGGCCAGACAATGTCGGTCTGGCAGTTATGAGAATTTACGTTTTCCTGACGATTTTGATGGCGTTTGTTCCCGAGATGGCACCGACGTTAATCGGCAATGACGTTACGACGTATCGTTGACTAGCCGAGGCACACGGACGATTGTGGCAGTCACAGGAAGCCAAGAGACGTCCCGATACGCAATGGAAGACAAGAGAATGATTGTACCGAAACAAGATAGAGATGTGCCTTGCTTTAAGGCCTCTAGGCCATGTCCGAGACATGCACGATCCCATCGGACCAAAACCATCTTTACGCCATACTTCAGGCTTCGTACCAAATACTCACGCCGATATGTTCGTACACTAGCATATAATATTCTCGCACGCGCTATGTTCGTGGGGTGTTCATCAGGCGAGGTGCCCGTAAGCGGCTGCTCATCCGATTCAGCGCGAAGCGTGTTATGATTTAATTACCGGCGTATTATATCAAGATATTCAATTAAGCCTGGCTTCGATGTATCATCGGAGCGTATGCGAGAGATGGAAGATAGTACGGAAGAAAAAGGAAGCGAGAGAGAGGAAGGATATACCGGTTCCAGAAACTTAATTCGAACGCGCGTATTCTCATCGATCTCGCTCGCTCTCGAGAGTAAATTCAACGGATTAATCCGCAAGCTGAGTGCCTGATGCTTTCAATTGCTATCGTCGGTATAATCAATCGTCTCTCTTTCATTCTTCACGCTCGTAATTGGAAAGCAACGAGGTACGGAACGGACCAATATGCGTCAGCCCAATTCGAGGTATGCAACGACAGGTTCGAATAACGGGGACCAGCGTAGCGTAGCGCAGGCTAACCTTCGACAGGTAAAACATCGAGGTTGGACGGTTATCCGCGAGTCACGATCCTCACATTGGTGACACTTTTCATTGTGCTCACGTCGAAATATATCAGCCATGACACTTGGAATAGTTTCGGGATAAAGCGACCGCCGAAATTTTCAACGTATGCCTTCTTTTTTGCGCTTCTCCGGTTGAATATTTGACGAAAACGTTGCAAGATAGGAGCGCGGGACTGGCACGAGAAAGAGAGCGAGAGAGAACCAAAGAGAAAAAGGCAGTGGTCTGGGTTACTACTCGCCGCATAGAACACAGCCACAGCACTCGCGAAGCAGACATATCGCTTGCATATACGTACATACGTCTATACCTATGTACGTATACACATGAATTGCAAAATAAATATATACACACATACCGCGGGAGTTGCGAGTTCACGCCATCCGCTGGCTGCTCTCTATATTATTCAGTAGCACAGACGGGGAGCGTACAGAGGCCTCAGTCGGCACACACTATGGTCCAGTTCACCGATATTCGCTCTCCTGCCTTCTCTTCTGGAAAATATGTATGAGATATGAAAGGCCAACCAGGATCACGCGCGAAAACGTCCTTATACGTCGTATTCTCGTATCCCTCGGTCCGGTATTCCTCTCGACTCGCAGAATTTACATTCCCACTAGTCGTGTGTTCTATGCTGTGGATTTCGTACGTGTCTATATTTATACGAGTGCGCGTAAAAAAGAAAATTCCTCGCGCATATCCTCGGAACGAATGTGAATATCATCACCGATACCAATAGTATCATGCCGCTATGGATAAAAAATTTATGCAGTACATCGCGTGCGTGCACCTATCCCCGTCGCCCTGAATCTACTCCAATCTTCTCCCTGTCCTCGGCTCGGTATATGCGCTCGCGTATTATTTACAACGGAAAGTTTTCCCCGCGGGTCTCTCGGAGCAGCGAAATTGTTCAGAGAGTGTCGATACGCGACAGCGACGGGGAATATCCGCCACGGCGATCCAGCCCCGAAAGCAGTTTGGAGGGTATCGAAAGATTTTTCGGTCGAACCGAGGGAGAATGAAGGAACGAACAATTCGAGGTTTTGTTCAGTGATTGCGCATGCACTGATTATTTCAACGGGAAATTGCACATCAGGAAGTACCCCATGATGATGGTAACGAGGCAACTAATGAGGCAGGAATCATTTAGTTTATCAGTATGCTAAATCGAAATTACACAGTCGTCGGACTTGGCGTTTTTTTTTTAATTTACCTTGGACTACTCTGATTGATATAATGATTATAATAACGCATTGACTTATGACAATTTGGGTATGCGGGGTTTTATGACCACCTATGTTGGCGTGAACATTCAATTTGTGCAGTCTTTACACGATCTACTTCTTTGCCCGAGCCGGTGTACAGTGTTGCTCTAATTAATCGTAAGGTTATTGAAAAGTATAGGCGGCGCAGTGATGCGTAGCATTGTTATAATCAGCATAGAGACGTGCGCTGGCGGTTCCTCACGAAGAAATTTCCCTACGATGCCTCGACGAGCGAGACGAGATGAACAAGTTGGTAATTCCAAGCTCAGCGCCTCCGTTTTTGCTCGATAATTGGGCAAGTGTAGTGACGTACACGACGTGCTCTGCAGACCACGCTTTATTGGAGATGTCTTTTCTTCTTGAGCACATTCTCGTTTACGAAATTCCATAGTAATTGAGGGGAGTAGGGAGAGTTGAGAGTTGGAAATGTGATAGGCGTTTGATCAGGTCAGCACAAAAGAAATGCTTGATATGAAAATACTTGTTTTTAAGTTCCGTTATTCCTTAGTAAATATAAAACGGCTTTTCCCGAATTTTCCAGTATTATATAATAAATGTTGGGTAGTCGTTATTGAAAACGAGAAAATTAAAAACTCAGTTGCAATTTAATAAAAACTTAATTTTAATGAATAAAGTAAACAATAATAATTTGAATGACTTTGTATTAAATAAAAACTAGTCAAAAAACTTTTGTTTTATTATATTATTTTCCATTGGAGTGAACCTGCAGAATCAAGAAAGACAAATTATACGCACCGACGACCAAAAATAAGAACATGTGAAAAAAATTAGTATATAACTAAAAAAAATGTTTCACTCTTTTTAAATGTTTAGGTAATGCGTTGAAAAACTCTATAACTTTTTTGTAAATTTCATACTGATATTTCCAGCAGTTTTTTGGGATATCGTCGTAAAACTGCTGACCAGCCGTAATTTCGAGACAATCGCGAATGAAGTTTCGGTATATTATTTCGTTGAAAACCGTTATCGTTATCTGTTTTAAACAAATCCGCAAAACACAATGAGGTATATATATATCAATTTCAGTTTGAGCGGCAGCCTCAGTACGTTTGGTTCTCTCTTCTCGCCTGCATTGTGTTGGCCTTTTTGATCTGCGTTTTCAAAATGAAATCATCGCACAGATGACCGCCACTCGAATAATTTCTTGCTCTGAGTATATGATTTCCTCGAATTTTTCCAAAATCGAGGAAAACGATTAAACTATGAGGATATATTTGAAAATAATCGGTTTTTTAAACCATTTTTAAACCTTTCGTCTTCTCTTAAAAGGGCACTTGTACCAAATGAGTTGCATTCGAAAGGGAACCCTTGTTTTCGCCAGACTTTCCTTTTCGACCGCTAAACTATAAACACTCGTTTACATGGAAATGTGGACCATAAAAAATGAATCTTCAACTTTTTATATCACCGTGTGACAGTTCTGTAAAAAATCATCTAAGTCCTCACAAAATTCCATATTAACATTTAATCCTTTTTTTAAATCAGTGACACACGGCGGCTTAAACCGTTCTATGTTTTTTTAAAGTGAAATTCATGCAAACTAAATGCCGTTAGTTACATCAAAATTTGTTCGAACTACACTTATCGCGAGATTGCAAGATTCGAATGTGCGTCAAGTTGGCGAAAATCGAAACAAATATCAAAATGACAAACAGTGTGTGAAAAATGTGGCGTTGCTTTGTGCTACAACAAGCAAAACAACTGTTTCAAAGCATTCCATACATCATAAAGAAACGTTACAGCATAATCTAACATGTCCGTCACACTGCCTGCATTGCTTTATAATTAGCCCCCTGATTAAATATTTCAAGAACTAAATAATTCGCTTTTCCGTCGCTTACGAAATGAGCCAGCAGTTAATTATTAATTTTATTCAAAATGAGAGTTCAGCTATTGTTAACATTTTCTATATAATTATAAACATCCACATCGTCCCAAAGCACGCCAGGCAAGAGTATTTCTCTCTTACCTGAAGTCCATAAAAAAGGGTCAATAAGCCCACTTTCGGGTTTGCTTGACGACTCACTCGCTCGGTGGCCCACGTGCGAGGCAATGCAAATTTTGGTTCGCAAATGTTACTTTTTATATTTTTTAGCCGCTATACGTGACTACGTTTAAGCAGCGCATATCGGTGCACCAATGTACCCCTAATAAAGGGATTTACCAAGCATCCACGCGATGGTCGAGTCAAGCGCGGAAATTTTTCATTACGGTGAAGAGTTTATCACTGGCATTTCCCGCTGGTCAAGACACGTGTTCGACAGGGTTGCCAAGTATTTTCTATCCTCACACTTCTCATCCGTGATCGGTGACAGTTAAATTTCACCCACTCCTTTTTCTACACTTTGTACCAATGAAATTAGTTGTCCATCCAAAGGGTGCGATCGCATCCCCTGTTTGTGAAGCAGCTCTCATCACCAACCACGGATGTAAGACTCGAACTTTTCTTTGTCAGTTCTCGTCAAACATTCGAAGAGGAAACATCAAGTCAAATCGGCACGGAACTGTTGCCTCTCGTGAATAGATTACTCAAACATCTCCATGAGTTAATCTTACCAAGACTGTTATTACTACGCGGAAACACGTGAATCAATTATCAGTACCCTTAACTGATTAATGTAAATAATTGTTCTTAGTTAATCTCCAATTGTTTTCAACTAGTCACCTTCACCACCTTATTTTGAGGTGCGGGAGTTCACCATCACGAGATTGCAGTGTCGAACCACACGCTTTCGGTATCAGGTTTTACGACCCTAGTTGACTGGCTGTCAAAAAGTCGAGTCGCACTGTGACCATCAACGGTGCTTTTTTTATTCATTAAAACCTACCGTAAAGCCGACTATTTTTTAATTATCAACGTTGTTGCGTTGTGAAGGGCTAAATATTCGAAACTGTTCGAAAATATTCGAGCAATATTCGAAACTACGAGAACGGCGATGGAAGAATCTTAGCAGCAAGCGATAGTGGTTATCGATCAGTACCGTGATCCTTCCTTCCCTGTACTCCGACTAAATAGCCAAGGCACTTATCTTCTCCTAGGTCGTTCGATTCCGTTCAACGGTTGAACGTGTACCGTCTATGTAGTCGTCGTTGCCCTCAGCCCTAAACCGGTGCATCACACCAATTCGATTACGGAAACTCGTCTCGAGCTATCCAATCTGAGGATCGGGAGCAACGCGACCGACATTGAAATAGAATTGTGCCATACCGCGTTTGCCGAATGCAAAGGGACTTTCTGATGCTCTCAAGTACAAGAGCTCATCACACCTGTACCCACATACGGCGGCAATATTGTCGTCTTTCCCTCTTTCTCTCTCTCTCTCTCTCTCTCTCTCTCTCTCTCTCTCTCTCTCTCTCTCTCTCCCTCCCTCTCTCTCTCTCTCCCTCCCCCCCCCTCTCTCTCTCTCTCTCTCTCTCTCTTTCTCTCTCTCTCTCTCTCTCTCTCTCTCTCTCTCTCTCTCTCTCTCTCTCTCTCTATCTCTTCGTACACGTCCTGGTGCTCGGTTTGTACGTCCAATCGCAGCAGGCAAGTTTGGGACCTACTGGGCGGGTTCACGGACAGAAAGGGTCGAGGGGAGGTGAGCGAGCTCGCTCGTCGCCTGGCGCGGATTGTACGTGGCGTGATTCATGAGATCTCTCGAGGGCATGTGGAAATCCAGAAGGGAATTAGGGCCGCATCGGCGTGGCAGTTGTCTGCGCACAGGTAACTCTGGCACGTGAGATAAGGCAGCTTACGTGTACATCACGTGTATTCCCCAAGCTCGGCAGTCGACGCCGAAGATGTGCTATAAGTTGAAAGAACTCGGCACACTCGCGAGGGTGTGTACCTACGTGTGGTACGTGTCGCAACGATACTTTGTTGATATTGCCTCCGACGCGGAAATTCCAAGATCCATCTGGTACTCCTTACATCCAGACGCCCACGGCCACGAGGGGTCGCGAACCCAATATGCCGCGACCATTTTTCCTTTTTCCGGACAAACCACGGGCTTGATAGAAATGGAAAGAGACGACTCGGAGGCAAAGAAGAGGAGCGGTACAAAGCATTCGTTTCATCATCGCACGAAATGATTAAGTGTCACGTTTAAAAAAAATTGGCCAATGAATACCGCACCATTGTACGGGATCGGTAATGCAATAATGAGAAGAACCGATTCAGTGGTCAACTGTGGCTCGTGGCTGCTGGAAGTAAACGATAAAAAAGAAGCAGCGGGAGCTTAGGACGTGCTTATCGATTCCTCAGGCGAGAGAATGCACGGGACCACAGTACACTGTATATGGGTTTTCTCTACTGGTGGTAAGTGGACTACGTGTTTTTACCTCGCGGCACGGGAGCACGCGATGCAGCATTTTTGATCCTCCTTTTCTCTCCACTTCTCCAAGTCTGCGCGAGCTCCGCTTTCGCGAGGATCTTCCTTCGTATTACGTATATGTGTATGTATAGGCAAACGTTTGGCAGAGCGATGCTCGACCTCCCAGTTTATCGGCCCTCTTCTTTCGCCCTCTTCCCCGTATGCTGCAGCGGCCACCTCATTGGTAACGGCCCCAACTCTCTTGCGGCTGTTCACCACCCGCTACTTTCGATCTAACGGAACTCTGCGAGGGTTTATGCAGATCGAACGAGCGTGACGTCTGTGCAGGCACGAGAGCCCTCTGTGTAAATATATACGCATATGAATGTATGTGTGTCTACACTATAAAAGGGAACACTCTTGCGAGTAAGAGAAACGTTCGTTGAGACGTTCAAATTATATTCGCAAAGTACAAAAAAGGACATTTCGTACACGTGAACGTCCAGGGCTTTTAGGCTTCCGAGGTCAAATAAGGAGACATTGTAAATGTCATGTTCGTCTGTCCGCCACAGTCTCACAGTTTCTACAGCGTTATACATATGTGCGCGAAATTTTGCGAGTGAATGCTTCAGATGAAGATCTCAACTGTTATATAGCCAAGCCGTTTGAAAAAACTTACGATACCTAAAAAAGGACGAATGCTTTTGAATTATTGGTACGTGGTTCAAAATAAACATTGTATCCCGATAAATTAGCTCTCAGAACGAGCGAGCAGTCTGACACGGCCACGGGCACAACATTTCGGTCTGCCTCGTAAGAATCCACATACGGGGTCAGTTGGTATTGCAAAAACGGGAAAGTATGGATATAAAAAGAAATTCCATTATGCACTCGTTGCTCTAAATGGCCGTGCATACCACGACGGGCAGGAAATAACTCGAAAGTTTTTACGCCCGTGCATATTGCGGCGATACTGTACATTGTGGAATGAAGGCGATCATGGCGCGCATACACTAGTAGGAATTCAAATAAAACGAAGAAGGGTAACAGAGCTAGCGGGAGCTGTAGCGATATAAAATCGTGTAATTAGAATCTCCCAGTGAACGAGCTCGCTGGCATTAGTTCTTTCCGATAACTCCCAGGAATTAATTCGCAAGAAATAATCTCGTCGTCGTCATCGTCCTCGTGTAGCGTAAGAAAAACAGAGGTTACCGGACCACGTTCCGGTAGTCTTAAATGCCCGCATAACCATGGGAGGCTGTTACATTCAACGTACCGTATGTTCCACGATGTACAGCAGATATAACGATGATAACGTATCGAGAGGGCGTGGTAGTGGCGCAGTTTGAGATTATACGACATACCTTGTGTGTGCGCTGCGCGGGAGTAAGGCTCTTCTAATATGTATGAGAATGAACAGCCCGGAGCGATGCCAGGGCACGTGCCTCGGCCGAAGCCCTGTAGTGTGGCTGGAGCCGCTATTTTCTCGTACATCAACGACCAGTAATATTGGCGTGCGTGCCTCCTCTACGACCATCCAGAAAAACGCTTTACCAGCTTCTCTCTTCCTTTCCTTATACCTTCTTGCTTCCGGCGTTACCGTTACGATCGCCAAGTTGGGCGTTCAATATGCGTATGCTGATGATCCGCGCTGGTCATCAACAAAGCCAAATGGGTATTCACAATGCAAGCTCTTCCTCATCAACAATACTGAGGATGTAGCGCGCACGATCGGACATTAGGATCTTTGATAAATCAAGTATAGAATCTCAATCAGGGGTAGCTACCGGATGAGATTGTATTCTGTAACGTACGAGGAAAGAGCGATAAGCGAAATTGGCTCTTATCCGGCATTTGACAACTCAATGGTGGTTTAGATGGCACATGTTGTACAAGAAACGTGCTTCAGCTCTGCTATACGGATGTTAGCAGTGTTTCTGTTAATCTCACTGGGTCTCTGGGCGCGATTCTCATTCTCAACCGGGATAGTGCTAAGAAAATAAGCGCGCGCTGGTGTTGAAGCGGGAGATAGAGAGTGAGAGAAGGAGAGAGAGACAGGGAGTATGCGCAAGCGAGCTAAAAGGGCTCGACGAGGGAAGTGATTTACCGTAAATTGCTCGTTCCTCGAGTTGCATTAAGCATTGGGCAATCGCGTGTGCATGTGGCAACGTCATGTGCAACGCCAAAGAGCACGTGAGTCTCAAGCTCACTCGGTCTTTTGCTCAGTCGGTGCTCGCTCCGGCGTCTTTACTTACATACCTACATATATTTACGTATATCTATATTGCCTAGAATTATTTTTATGCTAGTTATATTGCCGTGCCTCGCCTATCGTGGCATTCGTAATGCTCACAGAAACTGACATAACATCGCAGCCGCTGCCTGTTGGTCACGTCGTAGACGCCGTCGCGAACCGTGATCGCGCCGAGCCCTCTTTCCCGTCGATGCATCACCTATGTGCTTTGAGTATTCATTCTCGAATATCTGCGAAAGGCACACGCGTCGGCTTCGATGCGTGTTTCTCGTGAGTCGATCGGTGATTCATTAAAGAATAAAGAACCGTTCCAGGAATTCAATCTACCAACTTTAGGAGAACTATCACCGTGCACCGCACCCCAACTTCCTATTACGTATGTGATACCTTTCTCATCTGAGTCACTGCCTCATCAGTCGTTCAGACGACTCGACTCGGGTAAATTGCACAACTCGTAAATGATGGAAGCAAAGGTAGTCTAATCTTCATATGATTCTAATTTCTTTTGTCGACGTCAACTTGCGATCACGATTTCCGGACATGTAGGCCTGAAATGATCTTCACTTTGCCAGTCTGTGATAAGACAGTAATGTAGGCTGTGTTCTCGATATGAATTCTCATTGGGTGCATATACGGGCTTTCATAACGCGGATAGATGCAACTTGAACCAGCACTATCAGTCTTGAACTAGTTATTGTATTGTACCCTGCAAATTTTGCTACTGGCTATATTGCCTTTGTGTACGAGTGAACTGACATAATACCTTGTACGACTTGTCGTGAATTCCGTTTTTTTTAACGCTTCTTGTCCTGTAAATATGATGATTGTACAACGTCACTTTACGTTGATGGAACTCCCTCGGGCGCAAGCATCTTGATAGAGACCCTTTCTTTCCTTTGAGAATGTTTCAACTGCAAACACGAAAATACAACTCATCGCCATAGAACGTAGAATGGACGGTGCTCCATGCAATAAAAAAATACAAGGTGCGATTAAATTTCACTCCTGTCATCTGCGCATAAACCTTGATGTGAATGATCTGGTGATTCATTTTTGTTATTTTTCGTCACCGCGTTTCTTTTTTACTTTCTCTTTCGGAAAAACCAGTGATGCAATGGGCGATGAATATAGTCAGTCTTCTGCAACGAACGGGACACATCGACAGGAAGGAAAGGACTGCATGTTATGCGCTGTCGTTTCATGGCACTATCGTCTCGTTTAACTAAACTCACGAATCTCTGCCACATAGCCGTTGCGGTGAAGTCAGTGTGTTAACGCTTACCATCCCATAAGGTTTCACCACCATGCAGAATTCTGCGGTATAGGAATGACGCGACACCCAAGACTTACATGTACACCATACACGTACGCTATCAAACTATGCCTCAGAATTTATGCTTTTTACGTGTCACAACAAAGTCTCCTGGAATCGATTACTTCCGGAGCATTTTTTTTCTCGGGTTTCATCCCACTAACCACAAAGATGCTGCCACAAAAAGCTCGTCAAACGTTGCGGCGATGAAACGACTTGTGAAGAAAATCTATCTTAACTCATTGTCATGAATGTCCTCGGGGATTTATGGACTTTGCGAACTGCAGTATACCATTCATGTACTTATTTCTCAGCCCTAACATGCAAGCAGGTTGCTGACGTACAATTGGTTTTTCCAATTGTTTGGTACTTCAGAGTACACCTGACCACACGCTGGAGGTATTGATGGTCCATCAATCAACTCAAAGATACCGCTTTTTTGTGCGTTATGGAAGTGGAGGAAAAAGTGCTGACTGCTCATGCTCTATCTGAAACATGTATGATCTGATTATTTCCTTTCTTTCAAACATTGCGTGTATAGAGGTCAAGCAGGCAGCAAGCTCTTACGAGTACTCACAATTAGTGAACCTATGGTAGATCTGGCAAAATGGAAAGCTCTGAGAAAAGTATTGGGTCTAGGTAGGGCTTGCGCAGAATTCATAGCCGGCGCCCTAACGAAATCGTGGCAAAAGGCGTCGATAATTTCACATATGCAATACACGTAAATGCTGGCGCTATTGTGCATGAACAGGCTTCCATGGTAATACACCAGAATTCCATGACCAAAGTGAAACATACGTTTATGCTCTTCCATTATTCCCTTCGTACTATGCTGCTTGATTCATTATCCGATGTAATTACGGATAATTAGTCGATGCACGTAATTGGTAAAAATAGCGAAGCTTCGTAAAAACCCGAGTGCGCTGGTTTCCATTCAAAGCCCAACGCATCTCTCGTCGTATATAAATGCAGAGACCCTGTTGAACGAGACAAAAAAAACCGGGTTTTAAAATTCGGACTCAACCAACTGTGGTAATTACGCATGGACTTTTTGAAATTCAGGGTTTTTACATGAAGAAGGTAGTGAACAACGTGGAGAAAAATGTTGTGGAAAACGGAACAAATAGAAGTGGAAGGAAACGTAGGATTCGTGTTTCCAAAGAGCGACAAAAACCAACGGTACGAAAGTCTAGGAAAGTAAAGAAATTGCCTAGCAAACATCAACGATCACTTAACAAGGTTATATCTTATAATTGTTTTGCAATATTTGAATATATAACATGTGATATTAGCGGGACATATGCAAAGAATCATTTGGATCATATAATAAATGAAACTGCCGTAAGGAATACCTGTTCATGTGGTACAAATAAAGCAGTCTTCAGATGGTACATTGTACTTCAATAGTGCAATGTGCCATTCAAAAAGTGATTTTCGCTTGCGTCATTTGAATATCGTTGCACTTCTTGCAGTAAATATTTCAGTTCTACGGTATGTATAAAAGCCTTCAGACATCGGTTACGAATGGCAGGTCTTTATGACACTATCCTGGTAATCGTATCAATCTATTTATGAAGCCGCACATTGTGCCGTACTTTCCCATTTCATATATCATCATGTATCATCATTCCTGATATTGCCATATTTAATAAGTATACAAATGGATAGTATACAATCGCGGGTGCTGCTGACGCCAATATCTATTTACGTGCAAGAGATTCGTGTAGATACAGTAAAGGTATCCCTCAGAAGGTGCAAGTAACCACCCCTAATCCTATACATACCGATCGTAGGAGGAGCTCGCATCGTCTTAAGGAGCAGGTATTTAGGTCGATCGACTAATTTAGCGCAAACGATCTCCGTAATCTGCTTACGTGATTGAAGGTATAGTAACAACGGTACAACACCGTACATAGAGAACGGTATACAAGCGGCATATTTCGCGTTACCGCACAGATACAAACAGGTGCATCATGTCATGTCAGTGCGCTGTCACCCTTACACTCTCATCTTCTCTCTCCCCCTCATCTTCAATACACCTATCCTCTGTAGAATTACATCGTAGTCCTTTCGGAACCCACCCTTCGTTTCAGGTATCGCCACTTATGCTCATCCCTATTTACTTCTCGCAGATTATCCTAGAAACGGGTAGGGTTATGTCAATTTGATTTTTCTGAAGATTGTACGGGCACTGGGATTGCTGACAAAGATTTACCTGATACCGACTTGATAATTATCTGAATGCATAACTGTTGAGTTTTGAGCTGGGCTGTTGAGCCTGGATAGCAACGCAGACTTTAGCAAAACTGCATTATAAACGAAATATTGTCGATATAGATACCCATCAAGTTAAAAACTTGACTGCGGTTTCCTCGTTATTTTATCCTGTACATGAATTTATATAATGATGTAACTTGATCGAAAATAGAAACTACCGTTCTTAATATATAAAACCCACCGTTTTCATAAAGAGCAGAAAACAACGAGAAAATAAAATGATACATGCATTTTTTTTTTGGTTAGTTGAAAAACTTCATATTTGGGCAAAAACGGAAGTGTTCTTGTCAATATATACGTTAATGGAGTAGGTAAAAATAATATCAGACTGCTATTGCAATCTTGGGAGCAAAATAGCTTGATATGACGAGAAAAATATAGCTCGGCATATGGTGCGAATTTATTTAAAATATTGCCATGGCGGTCGAAGTTACAAAGTTTTAGTAACCAACGTTGCAGGTCTCCCTAAATAGAGCTGTCAACTAGAATCTGATATTTGCAAGGTTCACATATGCTCCATGAGTTTTTTTTAACGATTAATTGTTGGCGTTCGTGCTTGAAAATTGGCGCGTGACGACAAGCGGTAGTACGGCAGCTCATGAATATGTGAAAAACAAACCAAAATCAACTGCGTGAAGAAATCATTGGTCTGTTGGGGCTTCGTTGGGGTTAAAGCGCAATACTTGTATTTCACCCGGGAAAAGTTAAATCCGCGATCAAAATTATACAGTGAGAGCACACGCCCTCTTTCCCTTCATTGAACGATGCCTCGACACGAATCAACGGCTTCCACTTACACGTCAGATTTTATCGGGTGGCAGCGGATAATGCTTACTTCACGAAGCACTGCCGGTGGTCGTTTACACGAGCACCTTACTCACGTGTCCGCGAACCTTTTGCTGTACACATGAACGATGCCGTTTAGCTGGTAAAATTTTAGACGAGCATTACACTCGCGATTCACAGAGTGATTCCGTATACGGTCTGAAAAGGTATCGAGTAATGAGGATCTTGCGGCTTTTGAGAATTCATGATAATCATCATCCCAGCTGTATCGTATCCTCACTGAAATGATGCTCTTTCCTTTCATAATCACTGGCATACGCCTTTCGTTCCTGCATTCGCATTGATGCTGAACAGCTAGAGATGCTGAACAGCTAAAGAGGTAGAACGAGAAAAAGAGATTGGAGAATAAGATAAATCTTAAAGATAAACTCTTGACAACGCTGTTCCATTGCTTGTATCTCATGCCTGGATTATAACCGCTATTTATATATTTTTTCGTTTGTTCCAGGTTAGTGATGAAAACACAAGTTCTTCCGGTGCACCACGAGGTAGGATATGTTTCCCCCCTCCCCCCCTTAGTATGGGATTTTTTATGTACCGATGTTTTCACTCCGCGTTACCATGAAGAACGCTTCACTCAAAAGCTGTCGCGTGGTAGCCATGGGAAAAAAATTCGTGTTCCACAGATACGATTGGCCGCGCGCTTATTCGTGCTAACGATGCGATAGCGAATGAATTGATGAATACATAAAAGATTACACTTCCGTGTATCGAGCGAGCATAAATTAGTATTCAGCACAGTGTACATAACGAGAGAGAATCTCGCAAGTGAACATGCTTCCTTTCACGCTTTTCTCGTTCTGGGTATGCATCCATGTACAATCTACCGAGATTCTCTTTTGCACAGTACCGTGCGATGATATTTATGCTCCGATGGAGTGTATAGTTCGTTCAAAGAGTACGCCAGAAGTATGGGAGACCGAGGAAGACAAGAGAAAGACGCGGCAGCTCTTACCCCGGACTTTCACGACTACATCTAATTCCCATCTGCAAATTGCAAAAAAAACGCAGCTTCTTCGTTCATTCAAGCCGTTTTCGTGTTTTTTTCTTCGTTGCGTTTTTATTCTACAGCCAGGCAACATTCCAAATGTTCTAGAGAAATAGTCAGAAAATGAATATGTCACTGGACAGATGACAACTCCAACGGACAACGTACCTGTCGACATTCTGTACCCGAGTTGCAGTTTTTGTGTCTGAGTTTTCGTGAACTTGCTAAAAAATTAAGTTCCCGTAGGCTCATTACGGATGTGAACGAAGAATTCGAGCAGCGCAGTTGGACGAGCTTATCCTCGTCTGCTAGCTACAAGCTGAGCAGGAACTACCGTAAGATAGAGTAAGGCCCTCCGATTCTTCCTCTTCCCCCTGGCTTTCTTCATCGCCGTCTGTAATTACATTCTCGCCTTTAACCTGGAATCGATACTCTTAGCGCAGCGGACTACAATACCCTTCCCTTTCTGAACTCATTCCTTTAAACGCAATGTTGTGCATCGCACGCGAGACTTTGTCGTCAAAAAATATTCCAATGAGGACGGAATGACAAGATAACACATAGCTGCAAGCGAACACATGTATAGGCTTTGAAACAATCCCTTTGATCGATTTTGTTTCATGAGCTTTCGTGAGGCACTCGAGCAGTATGTGCCGTAAGTGCAACGGATATAGTTTTCCAAGCTGAGCAATCGATCCCCGGCAGATCGGTACGACTGATGGTTTCCTGCTCTCTGTGTTCCATTTTCTCTCGCAATGTACCAGAGGAGGTCGATTAGGCCAGGGCATTTCAACGTGTTAGCAAATGACTATATATACGTGTGAGAATTTATCTGGGGGAGTGCGAGTTCGTATATTTCTTATCTCCGTTTATCTAGAAAAGGGGAGGTACTCTACTAGCATAGTGGATATAGCGCAGGACTTTTAGTTCAACTGTTTCGAGCAATCTTTAATACCTATTTCCACGATTACATACGAAGCGAGCAGGAATTACAGATAAAACGTACGCACGATTTTTTATCTTCATATTCTGACCCGGGAGTGTGTCAGTCCTGAAAGTCATGTCTAGAAAGAACTTCTCTACCTGTATAAAAGTCAGGGTCGCTTCTATGACGGGCTATTTGACGCTAAGGTAAATATTGATTTAGGAAGCAGCCTGAGTGAAATGAGCTTCGAGACCGCCCTTGCATATGGTACAACATCATCATCAATCGGTTTGCCCAGAATCGTGACCGACGTGACTCTGGGGAGTAACTCACGACACCACGGAAGTAATATGTATATATATACACAATGGTAAAGTGCATATGGGGGAGAAAGAAATCTTCCGAGCGCCGGCCACGGTCAACAAGTTTCCCGACATTGCGAGGCCGAAGGTACACACAGCCCACCGGTCACGCCGAGTTCCACCGGCACCCAGCTAATTACTAATTATTCCTTCGATCGTAGAACCCCCCCCCCCCCCCCCGGTGATTTCCACCAAGAATCGCCAGCGCTTGAACACGCGAGAAACCCGAGGGCCCCACCAGCCTGGAATGCCGATAGTCGATGTAGCAAAAGACCGATGCTGGCAGTTGAAAACGTGCCACGAACATTATACCTAGACACACCTACACCTCAGGACGTTGTCATTCAGACGGTTTACACTCTGCGTATTTTTCATTTACAATTCTATCATGTAAGTTTAGCACATCGCAGCCCCGACTAATAACCCGAACGTGGAACTACCGAACTGGCCGTGAGGAAGCCAACTTTTTGACGTGTCTGCAAAAACTTATTCCCGGATTCGGTACTTGTCAATCACATGTGCAGCGTCACTTTAGGATTGCACTTGCGCAACACCTTCGAAATAATCTCCCTCGAAATTCAACGCCATGCGGAATAATTTATTTGGTAATTGCCCCGCAGGAGCTCACGTCAAGTCGTGTTGAACATTTTTACCTGAGAAGGCTCATCTTTCGAAGATAACTGATGCACAATCTGATGATGCGGCACGTTGGGTTGTGTTCCCTTCGGTTTTCCGGCGGCAAGCTCTTATGATCGACAGGCATGCTTGCTCGTGCACACTCTCATACCTCAGGTCTAATCACGAGCAATAAGAATCCAGGGGCGCGAACGAGATGAGAGAAACGAGAAACGCGAGAGCCCGCGCTATAATCACACGGTACGACACTTTAAGTACACCGCGTCACACTTCATTGGCGTACGAGGGCATTACTTTCACAGCGAGTGCTGCGGCGATTAAAGCCGAAGGTTTCATAGAGATGAACCAAATCGACAGACATGTATAACAGATGATAATGTTGTTTAGACTGTTACGTGAGAGGCAAAACTTGAGTGCACCGAAGGCTCCTCTTGAAATATCCAAGAACACGATCAGATCTCGCATCAATTTGTCTTTCATCGGAAGACAAGATCTAGCGTTGTAACAACATCATCGAGCCCCGGTCGATTGCTATCTTTTACTGGCTAACACGTTACCACCATTGTCTAGATTCCATATTGTTACATACCGTTCCGATATATACCACCCTAGGAAACGCCATAGTAATAATCGAGAATGGTTATATCTTGAATATCTTTACGTACTTGCACCAATTCTCGTTCGTACTTGAAACCGTCTCTTACGAGTGGAGCGATGCTGCTTGGAGTTAGCTTTTTTGCAAGTATAATCAGCACCATCGTAAGCTACAGCATTGGTCTATAGCTCACAATCTCACCTACACCCCGCGTGTTCCGCTGCGCTTGTGAACACACTCGCGCATGTACGTGCTCGTAAACCTCATGCATATTCGCGTAGTAAGATTGATGATGTGGAATGCGGGGCTGGCGAGTCCGCCACACATGATGCTCCAACTCGGCGTCATTGCTCTCGTAGTTCAAGAAAAATCCTGATGATCGCCACTTCTGTCCAGAAGTCGGGCTTCCCCAAGTTCCCTTTCATCTTGTGCTATCCCCGAGCATCTTTATCGCCGACAACTTCTCGCGCTCGAGAAACTATACGGAATAGGGTGCAACTTGTATGCACATGTACGTGCCGGAGCGGAGTTTCTCTCCTTCCTATTTTTCTCACCGCAGAAAGTCAAGAGCAGACCACTTGGCGTTGATAGTACAGCTCATTCGTCTGCTGGGGAACATAAACGTCCTGCATATGAACGCTTCGCCTCTTTTCGTACAACTCAAGGTATGTTACTTCTCTCAAGTCATTTCTTACAGCATCGGGTTTTTATGCTTCCCTTGCGCCACACTTTGTATCTCGGATGATCACGTCGGACAGGTGCATCCTTATCAATTAATCCAAACCCGATGTATTACTCTCAAAGTATACCCTGATAGATGTTCAGTAGCGCAGATCCGGCGACCCTCGATGCTTCATACTGCCTCGATTTCTCCAGTATCACCTGATGTGCTGTAGCATGTCTTCAATGCAACATTTGACAAGGACAAACGTGGCTTTCCTCTCGCGCGGCAATTGCGACGCGTTCTGACTAGAGTACGGCTGCCTTCACTCGGCGATGGAGGTATCTTCACCGATGTGCGATAAATAGTCTGCGAATCAAATCATACAAGTGCGCGCTCGCCATTCCTGCAGATCAGTAAGTCGCATTTAATCAGCAGTTGGCACCCCGTCAATGATATTCGTAGAATCACTGCCTATAAGATACCAACATACCAGTTATTAGTCCGAAGATCCAAGCATATTCCGAACGCTAAACAGCTTCAACCTCAAACTTTGAGTGTCAATGTTATACCGTATTCTTAGCCAAGTCCTTTGGCAAGTCTGAATAGAAGCAAAATGCGGGGTGAAATAAAGCGATGAATATCTAATCGTTCTTGATACTTTAAATACAATATTAGGTTCAATCGAGATCGTCCTTACAGGTATTCTCCCTTCGTATCCTATCCGATATCGTTTGAACTACCAACCACTGCAATATTCACCGCGATGTTTAGTACTCCCTGGAAGAAGTATGGAGTTATCTCTTTGTCGATTGGCGAGACTCGATTGCCCGTGTGAAGCGGCACGAGACGCTTTTGCCTCGGCCATTGCGAGTAAGGTATATAAGCGATGCGAGTGCGTCCATCACGTGTACGTATACACGAAGGAATACAGGGGCCTCTTTCTCGCTATATTTCTTCTTACTTCATCGGGCCGAAGAGGAGAATTCTCGGTAGCCTTGCAGGACTCCGTAGTGGCCGGGGATACAGTAGTAAAGAGGAAAGTATATGGCCTGGACGATCATCTAACCGCGATATGTCAGTCTCGTGACGCAAGACGACTTACCTACGTATCGACGAGGGTCTCTTGGGTCCCGTGCGACCGAGGACATTCGTCTTTCTCTGCATTGCGATTCCTATCGCTGATAAGTATGCATTACACTACGGAATCAGGCGTACGTATACACATCCCGTCCACTATTTCTCCAGAGAGCGAATGATGAAAAAATCCACTAGGTAACTTAACTAGTCAGCAGGCCCTCGTTGTATCCTTGAAATGTGCGCAATATACTTATTTTACAGGGTATTGAAGTATCAACAAAACCACCAGTTAGGATAAACACAGTACATTAATTCCGTATGATTAACGTCGTTCGAGTATACAAAATCAATTATGTTGCTATCGCTATTTTGACAAAAGACACGCGTCAAAAATAACAAATAAAGAATTACTGCTAAATAAATAACCAACCAATATCGAATATCTGATTGCCACCCAATCTGCCCAGGATAAAGATTGGGTGTTGCGCTTGTGCGTGCAAGGCATAAATAGTTAACGCAGCCAACGTTGTTTCAGTTATAAAGGTGAAACAACGAATCCTGGATGGAACAGTCAATGAACGGAACAATGGACGTATGATTTACAGGTTTTTCAATAAATTAGGACATGTCTACTTTAATCATTGGCGAGTATCAATTGTCACGCCTACGCGCGAGCATTAGAACAAGGTCTCGTGTAATTGGCGAATGACATTTGTGATGAACGAAGAAGTAAAATAGCCGGGGGTTATTGAGTGAACAATTCACAGTGCACGCTACCAGTGCAAATAACATCAATTTATCCACATTCGAAGACCAATGCGTCATATTGCCTGTTGGCTGCGTCATAGTTCGAAACGCGACCGCAAGTGACTGCGCAGCAGTGCACTATGTACCGAGTTGCAAGAACAACCAGAAAATTCAATCATTCAAATAGAAACGTAATTATATCGGGGGAGTGTATTCGGCCCGTTCTACTTGCAACGCAAAGCTCACCGCTTTTATCCCACATGACCTAACCTATCCGCTGCTCCTAGCTATAAATTGTATCCTCCATTTATGAAATAATTATCGTAATCATTTAGTCATGAGGATTGAAACTTGGGGAGATTTTCCCGTTGGATAATCCCGCATTTGACAATTCGCCATTTGCGCAATACTCCGCCTGGTCGTGCCATCTGTTCTTGTTCTCATCTCGAGATTTGCCGCGTTTCAGCGAAATTGAAAATCAAATTAATCCGTCTACCGATCGAATCCTGTCATATCTGCTTCTCATTAATGCGGACGAATAAACGATTGGCGTATCCTTGTTGTTCCCATAGACGGCTGCCGCATCCAATAACTCTGCGTGCTCGCAATAATTACGTTTCAGGGCGGCATTTGGTCGAGCCTCGAATCCAAACTGTTCCAATAGATAAATGATCGAATCATTTATGAAACAAACTGTCGTAGTATAACTCGGTCATAAATGGTGCTGATAAATGCCACCTAATCGAAGTGGCTTGCGACCATGGTGGTTGGCGTTTTTATCATTCTCTCTCCCTCTCTGCTCTTAGACAGGATTGATTGAGTAATTGAAGCGAAAAAAAAGACACAACGATCAAGCAATTCTCGTAACCACGAAAAAAAATGTTTCATTGCGCAATGGCCTCATAATTTAAATAACAAATTCCCCGTTTCGAAAGTTTCCCAGTAGTTTAACCGAGCAATGTCATCGGCAGAAATGGATAGACCTAGCCGGCCTCAGTTGTAGGCATTGCGGAGTGTATCGCCCCGCGTGGTACGATATCGTATGGAAAATCGATTATGCAATATCCAGGTATCGAGAACGCTCTCGTGCACACTGATAGCCTCTTGACTGCATATTCGTATATATTTACGTGCACTTGCGGACACATACACACGCGCGCACAGACAGAAGAGTTGAAGGCGCGTTACGGTAGCAGCATTCCTTCGCGTATCTAATAATGTTCAGTGAAAGTTCCTCTCATGCATGGTTGAGCGTGTTTTCCAACTTTGTGCGTGTACGCGCATGTGTGTATATGTGGCACATGTACACATATTTGCGCGTGCGAGGCTGCTCCAAGAGTCGAGAAATGGCAGAGGTGGGTTGAGTATATACGCACACTTCTACTGTATGCATCGAGTAGAGTAAGCGAGGCTCATACACCGGGACATACTTCACTCCGTGCGAGTCCAGATAGTCAGGGATTTCCTGCACTTTGCCGTTCAACGGGCCTTGGCTTCTCTCGTGCATATACACGATCGTGAACCCTGCCCCCCCCCCCCCATCCCGCCTCTTCTATCTGGGGGTACTTTGCACACGTCAGCAAAGAGTACGCGTGCGGCAGTATTTGCCATTGTCACGATACGTCATTTCATCCGTGAGATGTTCGTCGTTTTAGCTATTGTACGAATTGTTCACCGGCAGTTGACAGTTCTGAAGCGTAATTTCCATGGCAAACGTATACACGCGACAAGCGATAACATTGTGAATTGCCGATGTATACAGAATTTGCGCAGAGCTTTCTACGGTGTTCTTCCTGCGACTCGTATAACGCCCAAAGAGTGAGGGGACCAAGGGAACCTTTCGCATTGTTCTTTAGCAACAATTTTCCGGGTGGGTTGATCGAGAAATTAGTGAATGGCATTGAGCGAGAGCAAACAAATGCTGAAAAGGTTTAGGATCTCGTAATCCCGAAAGGAACACCATTCGGACGTAACGTGCCTTCGGAATACGAGCGTACGTAACGTTTCAACACACAAGCCACATTGTACTTCATACAACAATTGGTTCGGCCAGCCTGTATGCCACGAATCGAGGACCCATCCTCCAGAGCGAAGACCATTCGCGTTTGCACGGCCAAAACGTGGTACACATGCATACCAGCTGCCCGGGAACACCGTGAGATCTGTACGTGAACAAACATTCGAGATAGACGCGAAAAGCAAGCGGACTCTCGGTTGCATCGTCCGGTAGCATTCTCCATTGACTATCGTTGCACGGTTTTCGGTGGCTGCTATCCAATTCTGAGGGAAATTAGAGGACCGTGTAATAGCGGTGCTATTTATATGCGACGGGATCGCTCGAAATTACGTACTGATAAAGGATAGTCCTTAATGGCTCCTGAATGGAAAGGTCCGAGGGGTCGAATTTCCACGACGAACGAGAAGATGAAAGCGAGCGATTAGACAGCGGGGATCTGTCGCCACCGTGATAAATCTTTTGTAATTACATTATCATCTTGTTTTGATGGATAAGTTGATACAGCTTGTTTTCGAATAACGACAAAGGGCAAATGAATGAGTTTCGTTCGCAAAATGACTTCGGGGAATTCGGAATTTTCATTCATGTTATGTTTTTTTTTTTTTTTTTTTTTTTTCTATAGCGACGTGTAGGCGATTGTGGGATACGCTTTGCCACCGAGCAGTTTGACGGCATTGAATTTTGCATCGTCGAGATGCAACGAAAATTCTTTATTTTCTTATTTCTTTATTTTTATTACTGTCTAAACGCTTTTTTCCAAGTTTAGGTTATAGAACCCTAATAAGGATCTTCAAAAAATTGGGTAATACGAAAAGAATATATGTTTGTTGCATCCTAACGATGCGAACTTCAATACCTTGCACTGTGTACTAGGATATTTGTAGGTTTGTGTTGCTGCATTATGGAATACTATTTATTATTAAATATTGCATTCATGTGTTGGACATACGAAATTCAAATTTTGTTTATTGCAATTTAAAATAATACATTTTAAACTAAATCAATTACGACAATGTTTTGTTAAAAAATAGCAATTATTATAACAGATTCGGGTCCCTGGGAAAACCTTCCCTGCAGAGCTCAACTTTTTGGTCATAATTGATAAAATCCGTGCCGCGCCCTTTACCCATGTTTCGTTACTTTTTCGTCGAAGAGTAATTAATCATTCCGATAAATGCTGCTTGATGCCAGTAGGGTACGATGTGCCACTGACGGCTGCGGAAAAATGTGCGCGACGTTGAAGTTTGCATCATTGGAGTGCAATGAAAATTCTTTGTTTTCTTAATTTTCATTACAACGAATCTTTTCATACAAATTGAGGCTGTATATCTCTAGCAAGGCTTCGAAAAAACGTATGGGTGATTTACTTAGCCTAAATTTGCGAAAAGAATTTGGGCTACGAAATTTTCATTGCGATCATGTTGATAATTGTATCGTTGGGAACAACGAGAATTCTTTTTCATTCCTTTATTTATTTTCATTATCCCTGAAAGTCGTTTTTTCGCAGATTTATGCAGGAAATTTCGAAAAAGGATCATAAAGAGCATTGTAGTAATTGTCGCAACCCAATTTTACCCAAAAAGACTGGGGCAATTAAAAAAAAAGTTAGTTTTCGTCGCACCACCACGATGCAGACTTCAATATCATCGGTTGCGTTCCAACAAGGCAAGCTTCAATGTCCACACATCGCGCTTATTAACCCAGCAGACTGTAGTCCATTCGTGGTATATAAAGTGCCATTTCACAAGCTCTTCCCGCTTAAGGGGAGGTACCTGAGTAAACGGCGAAGAAAACAGGTAAACTTCGGGAATTTTTATCTCAAAAACTAATGTGTTGATTGTATCCGGGTTTTTTTTGTTTGAAAATATATACGATGAGGTACGTTTAGGAATTTTTTAAAATAAATCAATTGACTGGAAGCGATTAAAACGCGATTATCTCGAAACATAGTTTTCAAAGTCGGTGCCAAATGTATCTCGAAAATGGCTTGTCCGATTTTGTCCAAATTTGGATACAATATTCTTCGATACTTTTTCTCGTTCGCCACGTAGGGCTTTTTCATTTGATTGATCCATTGCTTTTTTATCCACTATGTGTATGCAATCCAAAATCGTCGGAAATTGTGAACAAAAAACGAATGTTAAATTAAAACTGTCGCAATTCCGTCAACAATGAAAATTTAAAAAAAATCCTACGTAGCGAAAGAAAAAAACTGTCGAAGAATATTGTATCTAAATTTGGACAAAATCGGACAAACCGTTTTCCAGTCAACGAATTTATTTTGAAAAAATCGTAAACATGTACATATTATTCAATAAAAAAAAACCCCGCATCCAATTGAAACAAATGAAATGTACATATTATTCAATAAAAAAAACCCGCATCCAATTGAAACATTAGTTTTGGAGATAAAAATTCCCAAAGTTTACCTGTTTTTCTCGCCGTTTACTCAGGTACGTCTTCTCAACATCCTTGCACATTTTGCAGTAATTATTTGAGTTTTATCGTATGGCTAGTGGTCTAGGGGAATCGATTATGAATGATATGTCTTTATCACACTACTCTGGCAAGAGTGCCAATCCATTACAAAAAAAAGCGGCACATTCTGCCCCACCTTCTCTTATATTGGCTATCTGCAGTGATAATGGCTGCGGATGCTCCGATAGCGCTAGCTCCTTGCATATCTAACGATAGAGTGGAATATTAATGATCGCTATCCGGTGTGTACTTGAATGACAGCTTCACGCTGAACCCGCAGATATATATTCAACGCACCCAACAATCTGGACCAACGCTACGGAACTTTTAGCCGGCAATGAATATCCGACATTCCGGTAATTTTTCATGCAGACTCGGCATGTGTAGAGAATATTCGAACTTTTTGTACTCGTTTCGATCGATTTTGAAAGGTGAGTTTTTCCAATGCCGCGTTTGTTCGAATGTACGACGCAGAGAGTTGGAGCATCTGGGACATACCTTATCGCGAGAATATATCGGTGAGGTTGGTGGGCGCAACAAGTGCAACGGCTCCATCAATCTCCGAGCGTACACCACACCGTGTACGCTGTACACGACTGAGAGTCTGTACGACTACATGCGTGGGCACTCTCTACTGGCGTGAGAAACGACGAGCCACGAGCCTCGAGAACGAGCTCTCGTTTAAAAGGTCACATTTCTAAGATTTTCTCGTGCTCTACTGCGTTCCCGTTGAAGTTGTGTCTGGACCATAAATACATACATACACACACACACAAACACACATATGTGTGTGTGTGTGTATATATATATATAGCTATTGTATCGAGAAAAGCTTGAGAAACACAATTGGACAAAGTGAATAAACGATATAAATAAGAAGCTGCTAAAGTTCCGCATAATGCACGAGTGATCACGAAAGTGAATGAAAAAGAATGGATAAGAGGGCATAGATTTATGGCACTTGAACGGAGAGATACGTTTTCTAGAGTCGTTCATTATGGAGTTGAAGTTTGCATTGTTGGGATGCAACGAAAATTCTTTTGAATTCATTATGCTCGTCATTTTCAAAAATCATATTGGGAGTACAAATAAGTCTACGCCGTTTTTTTTTAAATAAAAAATTGGGCGTTTATTGTGAAAGAACTTTATGTTTTATTCAAAGTATTGTCCATCGCTAGCCACTACCTTTTCCCATCTTTCTGACAGCATGTGGATACCGCGTCGGAAGAACGCTTCATCTTTTGAGGCTATCCACAAATCAACCCAATTTTTGTTATCTTCATATGATGTGAAGTGTTGCTTAAACAGGCAGTGCGTCATCGATCGAAATAAATGATAGTCATAGAGAGTAACGTCTGGTGAATACGGCGGGTGAGGTAAAACTTTCCAATTGAGTGTTATGGAGTGACCCTTTCGCTTATGCCTGGCAAGCAGCATTTCACATGTGCAAAATCGGCGTTCAACGTTTCACGGCTCCAGTTCATATGGAACTCAATTTCCTTGCTTTTGAATCATTCCCAACGATTTCAAACGATGTAAAATTGCTTCTTTCTGTCACTCCTAATGTAAGTGCAAGTTCTTCTTGCGTTTGGCACGAATCTCCCTCGAATAATGCTTCCAATTCCGTGTCTTCGTACACTTTCGGCCTTACGCTACGTTCTTTGTCTTTGACGACAAACTCACCGTTCTTAAACTTTTGAAATCACTCACGACAACTTCTCTCACTTAAAGCAGCCTCACCATATGCTGTTACAAGCCATCGATGCGCCTCAGTTGCAGATTTCTTCAAATTAAAGAAGTAAATAAAAAGTTCCTGCAAATGACGCTTATTCGGCTCAAAACTCGACATTTTCGAACGAAAATAATTATGTGATGCTGATACAAAATCGCTAATATTTCAAGGTTATGGTCTTTCCAGATGTCCAACCTTACGATATGTGACGTTTTACATCTGACAATTTCAACCATAAGCTTTTATTACGGCCATCTTTTGTCAAACGCCGGAGACTTATTTGTACTTTCAATATTTTGCAGAATAGAAATCCAAAAAATGTTTACGTCTTTTTCTTAGCTTGAATCTGCCAAAGGAATTTTGGGAAATAAAAAGAAAATCATTTTCGTTGTATTCCAACTATGCAAACTTCAACGTCATGGTTTATTTTACGAAGGCATTCATTGCTCGGTAAGTCAGTGGTATCGACCGGCAATCGTGGGGTTGCTATTTCGCCGAACGACTTTTGGAAACCTCAACAAAAACTTGCGTCGAAGAAAGTCATTGATCAAACTCAGTTTTTCCTGCATAGGGCGGGTGTAATTTCTTTTCCCTTCGGAAAATCGAGAACGTGAGGGTCGATTAATATCAATTTTGCATCACGATCATACCTTTGATAAACGATGCAGCACAGCCCACCCTTAGCCTCTTTTTTGCGCAAAGAAGCCGGGTTTATGGGAATTTTAGGAACAATTTGGTTGAGCTATTTTCGAGGATGAAGCTCGTAACGAGGCGACGCGACGCGAGTGAACCACAGATAACAAGTGCGCAGTTGGGGTATCGGTCGATGAAAAGCTTAAGGTAGGTTTACACTACGACACTTTGGTGTATACACTCAATGTATACATCGAGTGTCTGTGTGTGAACACCAGTGTCTGATCTCGGGACATTTATTGCGACATCTCGCTAGGTGTCGCGTCGAGCGCCGTGTGAACAGGTTGTGTCGGAGTGTCTGCGGGAGTGTCCAAGTTTTCGAACCGGCGCGAAATTATCCAGACACTCGCGACCCGCGGTAAATCAAAATGGCCATTACGTGGAGCAAGGAGAGCATTAAAAATTTGATATTTTTTGTGGAAGGACTGCCTGAACTTTGGCAAATATGTTGTGCTGATTATAAAAAATAGAGTAAAAAAACAGGCAGCACTTCAATGCTTGGCGGAACAGTTTGGCACAATATCGGCTAAAGTTGACAGAAAAATGCATAATTTAAGAACACAGCTTAAGGGGCTATACCAGTGTGAACGCTGGAAATTTGGGTGATTTTCAGGACTTTTTGGACGAAAAGTACTCAATTAAATCTTTTGGAAAATTAAAAATATATTTGACCTATATTAAATCATTTTTTCATAGGTAAATATTGAGATCCAAGCGACTAAGGCGCTGCCTTCGCAGGCGCAAAAAAAGTTCCTCCACTGCTAACATGATTCCGGCTGATTGAGTAGCTGAAACCGAAAAAGGAAAAAAATGTCGTTAAAGTAGAAGGTATTTCCTGTACAATGACGTAGGATTTTTGAAAAATATCAAAATCTAACAAAATAGCGTAGTTATGAAAAAAGTCTCTTTTCTTGCCTACAAAATGGTCGTTTTTTTCAATGCCAAATCGTCAATTTTTATCCAATCAAAAATATCCTACTTCATTGTAGAGTAAATATATTCAAGAGTACTCAGTTCAAATTTCAAGTCAATCGGATCTATTTGAGTTACACTGTCAGCATATTTGAAAAATCTCATTTCGAGAAAAATGCGTTGAGAGATTTAACTATCGATTTTTGCAAGATAAAATGATATTAACATATATAATTTAAATGATAATGATATTCTTGAAATAATAAACTGTCGAAAAAGGCAAAAAAAAATCGATCTTTTTAAAGTGTCGTACTGGTATAGCCCCTTAATAACAGCGCACGAAATTACGGCTGCCGCCGCACGGCGTTTCTCCATGGCGTCCGAGCGGGTACTGCAGCTGTGTCAGTAGTTTTGTGTGTGAACACCTGAGACACTTGTGTAGCGACATCACAGTGCAGACACTTTCTGGGACACCGAAACCGTCTTATGTGTGAACAGAACGGACATTAGTGTCAGACATTTGTGTCGCAATAAGTGTCGTAGTCTATGCAGGCCTTTACGATGTCATTGCTGCCCGACCTCGTTTCAGTGACATTTATGAGAATCCTAAAATGGCTTTATACGAGCTTCGAGGTCCTCGCTACGTTGTCTTCTGACCACCCTCTGCAGTCAGCCCCTTGTGTTTTCTCGTCTACGGAGCTTCCGTGCTGCATCAAATAAACCTTGTTTCGCGTATACGTGTGCATACTTTTCATGGCCGGGCATTGACGTTCTTTACCCGCCAGGTGTTTTGCCACAGCGCTAGATTACATTTCGTTTTACGAACCACCAAACGCAGATGTGACTCCCCCGCCTTATAATGTATCTCTCTTCTTTTCATCCCCGCTATCTACACCACTCCCCCTCCCTGTCTCTCAGTCTGATCCGATCGTGAGTACCACTGCGAATGAAGTGAACGCAAAGCAGAGACTTCGCATTCGATATGAAAACACAATGAAAACAAATAGTACGAAAAAAGATCAATCCCATCGGAGTTCGACGAACCCCAAGTATGTTACGTCACACTCAGCATGGTGAAACTTGACCGGTATATGTGCTAGTCGATTAAATCACTGCACCCGCACACTTACGGGGCAAGCTGTGCGCTGCTGACGAATAACCAGTTTTCACGCAACTCGTCGTATAGCTATACACTCTTGTAATTTGGTCGAACCACAGCAAAGCAACGAAAAAAACATTGGAGACCATATTCCGAAACATCTAAATTCCTCGGACATACCATGCATACTTTTATTATTGATATGGACAACCACATTTATACAAACACTATAATGTGAAGATTATTCTACCACAAAGCTCAAGTCCACAAGAATCTCCCACATTATTTACGTTTTTTTTTTCGGCAGCTGGTTTTTATCGAGTTTTTTTTTCTTTCGGAACAATCAACTTTCAGTTCGGAAAGCACAGTCCATTCATTTTAACAAAAGTACATTACAATCTCGCGACATATATAGCTCATAGACGCTATTGAAAAAACTAAAAGTTACAATTTTCGGTCGAATGAAATCGGAGAAACATTTTTTCAATGGTGCAGATTAGGAAGTATTTGAAAGATTGACAGCTCCGGGGCTTCATGTGAGTTGATATTCGGCGGAATCGATACGATGCCTAGATGTCTAGTATAGTTTCCATTGCGATTCATTGCGATTCAGTTTGCAGAGAATTTAATGGACGAAATATTCCGATAAATGGTGCACGCCATGATAAATCTCACAAAAAATTCCAAACAATCGGCAGCTCCATGCGTGTTAATATTTGGCGGAATCATCGCGATATGTCTACTAGTTACGGACCAGGTTTATACGGACGTGCATTTATCCTGCTCTTTTTATTCTATATTTTGGCACGGGTACTGTTACTAGGAACGCTGGTCGTATGTTGAAAAAAAAAATTGCAATCTGACGCGACCCAAATCTGCCATGTAGATGTTTTTTAATCGAAAAAAAATTAACCGGGTACGGGAGTAAACGTATAGTTTGTGGAACCCAGAGGGATGTCGTGCACGTGAGATGTGTTGACCTCGTGGGACGTGTCACCAAATATCGTGTTGGCGCGAATGGCGAAAACCGAATGTGGACGCGCGCGCGTATGCCCATGCGTCACCATATATACATCCGCACTAGTTCGTCAATAAGTACACACTTGATTTTCGTATCAGCAGTGCAAAATTATTATCTTCCATTTTTCGGGTTCGCGAGTAAGAGAGCAAGGAAAAGAGAGAGAGAGAGAGAGAGAGAGAGAGAGAGAGAGACCGGAAGCATCTAAGCCTTTAAAAAGAGAGTTTAACATCCGGTAGCCCTATCGTCAGATACCCCAATGGGTGGCCTACCGAACGTTCATTACATAAACGAGTATCGATTATCTATTGATTTATCTCCTCTAGCTGTTCGAAATAATTCAAATACATTTTCAGCCGCGCTGAATCTCAACACCTGACATAAAATGAAAGTACATAAACCCAAAGAGTTGAGAGAACGTGGGATGGTAGAAAACAACCGCGCACAGCGTAAACGAGTGGGTCATGTGTTATATTGTTTTTTCATTTCGAAGGATGATATTTCATTTCTTCCACCTTGATAGATATTCACGCCAAAACTTGTGATCATCTTGAAAGTGGCTGCCAGCTGAAGAAACGTTTCTTCTTTTCAGTCCATCCGTGATTTCGTCTAAGTTGACGCCGGTTCACCCACGGGGAATCTCGCCACCGAAAGCAAGAACTGAGAGGGTCTTGGGCTTGAGGTCCATTAGGACACCGGTTCTACTGTCACGACTGTATAATGGATTTTCACACTGACTCTTCCTCTCACCTTCTATTTGTCTGTTTTTTTTTCGTTCCCTGCCGTGCGGAAACAAAAGAGACCCAAAAGGGGATCCGGCGGGATCGTGGCGTTACGAACTTTTCGCGTTACGAACATATACGAGTATTTTCTTTTTCAACTTTTACGAGCTATTCGTGGAAATCCTATATGCACATCCATATAAATTCTTGTAGGCAAAAAGAACAAGCATATATATATATATATATATATATATATATATGCTTGTTATATATATTCCATTTATTCGATAAGTTTCTGATAAAACATCAAATTTGTGTCTTCCAGAGTCTTTTCTCCCATGTTCCCTCTTGCGCCATTTTCATAATAGGAAATGCTCTTTTCCGGGTGGCTTTTCTATCCGCCGAATTGCCCCACATGTCCGATATATATTAGGGCGTTAAATAAGTTCTCACTGTTTTGCAACAGATGGCATTACCGGAAGAACTGCTTGCGTGAAGTTTAAGGTAGTAACGCATCTATCCAGTACTATAGGCAAACATGGAATGTAGTGTGTCATTTCACCGAAGGACAAACAACTTTTATTCATAGTGTTAAACATGTCATATTTCGTGCCAAAAAACGAGTATTTGCGGGGAACTTTACAGCACTTTTTTATTTTTTAAAAATCTGCAGCTAAAGCACACAGAATTCTTGTTGAGCCTCGCGCCGACCATGCTCTGGCGATAACAACATGCAGAGATTGGTTCAGACGCTTGAAAAATAATGATTGTGATGAGTTGGATTGAAGACACTACTTCATGAAAACTCATGTCAGACGCTAGCTGAACTTGCAGAATCATTAGGAGCTGATCACACAACAGTTTCGAAACGTTTGAAAACATTAGGAATGATTTTTTAAATAAAGAATTAATTTTTAGAGAGTTAGAACTTATTAAATATCCCAATAGATACGCTCAATGTTCGCGATTGCAAAAACACATTACTGCGTTTGACCGAAATACGCGCGCAAGTGCGAAATATTTTCACGCGACTTTGGTATAAGAGAATTGGTAAAAGAAGAATTTGGTATAAAGAACCCAGATGCGAGTCAGTCCCCAGTGCTCGACGAGAAAAGAGGAAAAAAGATTGAGATAGTAACACGCGCGCAGTACCCTTCTCACGGGATCAGCTGCGTGTAGGCGTATACAGAGGGGCCCGCCACGCGTCGCTCGTCCCGTTCAAGTAAAAGTGAGATTGAAAAGGAACTTCATCTATTATGTATAACCCTTGAGGCTTTCCAGACGCTGATTTATATGAACCCAATGTTTGTTCATGTCGAAGTCAACATTTCGTATGTATGCGAGGGTATACGTATGGAGAAATGCCACTTTGAACCCGTTGCTTTCAAGGACCCGAGGGTACTTGAAATGACCTCTAAATGGATAATTTCACATTCATCTAAAGGTGATTTTACAGATATTGGCGTTTACATGATGATGTTGAAGTTTGCATCGTTGGAATGAAACGGCAATTACGTTTGTCTAATTGCCTAATTTCCTTTTTGTCCAATTAAGGCTATGAAAATAACACAAACGTTTTTTGTAATCTTTTTGATGATCTACCACCGCAGTCTGCCAAACAAATATTGGATAATAATGAAAATAAAGAAATCAAAGAGAATGTCCGTTGCATTCCGAAGCTGCGGAATTTAACGCTATTAATCTTCAGTATAGGCTACTAGGGGGACAATAGTATGAGGGATGTCTTCAAAATCAGCTTTCCTTTTACAAATACGTATGCATACGTAACCAGTTGTACATAGATGTACACTACCGTCCAAAAGTTTGGAAATACTCGCCCCGGTTTTGAGCCACACAAGAAGTTTTATCGCTCTTTTAAAAATGACGATATCTTAATTTACCAAGCGGCGTTTCAAAAGGGACATATTTAGTTTTATTTAGCTTTTTTCAAAAACAAATTACGACTTTTTTAACCCGGTACACCCTTTGAAAGATGGTCGTTTTTGGCTTTTTTTGGGGGGTTGAAATTTTAGCGCGCGACTCGTGAAACATTTGTTTTATCGTTTTGCCCATCAAAATCTTAAAGCAGGGAGTACAAGCTTCAATTTCGTTTCTTTTTAAGTTTCGTCCTATTTTTTTCGCATAAATATTCAACTTTTTGCAAAAAACGACCACATTCATAAAATGTAGCCTAACTCTGAAAATACTGGATTTTCGTAAAACTATAAGAGGGTAAAAAGTTACATACAATCATTTTGGATGTACCAAAAAAAAAAAATCAATAAAAAAATTAAAAAATTGGAAACAAAATGTTTTTTTTTTCAAAAGTTTGAAAAAATAAACACAACTTGTCCCACATCTCCCGGGGATATGTGGAAAAAGTTGCAAGAAGCTTGGACCAGTCTGGAGCGGGGTCAAATCGACAAATTGATCGAGCGGATGCCACGTCATGTGAAAGCTGTGATCGCAGCGAGAGGCGGCTTTCTCGATTAAAAAGCCGTGTAGATGATGTAAGAGACGCGATTTTTGAAAATAAAGAAATGTTTCGTTGACTTAAGAAAACATTTTGAAATTCTTAGAATTTTCAATTTTTTTTCTTTTGAATTTTTTTTTTGGTAAATCCAAAATGGTTCTATGCAATTTTTTACTCTCTTAGTAGTTTTACGAAAACCCACTAATTTCAGAGTAAGGCTATATTTTATAAATATGGTCGATTTTTGTAAAAAGTTGAATATTTATGCGAAAAAAATCGTACAAAACTTGAAAAAAAAAAAAAACGAAATTGAAGCTTGTATTCCCTGCTTTAAGTTTTTCATGGGGACAACGGTTAAATTTTTTTTCTCGAGTCGTGCGCCAAAATTTCAACCTCAAAAAAAAAAAACAACCATCTTTCAGAGTGTGTACCAGATTTAAAAAAAAGCGTTAAAACTTTTTGAAAAAGCTATATTAAGCTTAATATGTCCCTTTTGAAACGTCGCTTGGTAAATTAAGATATCATCATTTTTAAAAGAACGATGAAACTTCTTGTGTGGCTCGGAACCGTGGCGAGTGTTTCCAAACTTTTGGACGGTAGTGTATGTACTGTTCAATGTGAATTTTCCACCAAGTGCAAGAGTCCTGGGTATCGCGTTGCAATAAATATTGGAATATCGGGGCATGCTTCTTCTCGTGCCATCCTACTTACTCAAAGTTATAAATATATGTTGATATATACGTTACACACATACGTGTGTGTGTGTGTGTGTGTGTGTGTGTGTGTGTGTGTGTGTGTGTGTGTGTGTGTGTGTGTGTGTGTGTGTGTGTGTGTGTATGTGTGTGTATGTGTGTGTGTGTGTGTTTGTACACGACAGCAAGCTAGAGCAGATCGACGTTGTACTTATCGTTTCTGCTTCCTCCAATAATGCGAAAATCGACAGTAGTGTATACTTCATAGCTGTGGGCGATGTACTACGATACAGCATCCTCTGTATCGAATACAGGAGGGAAGTAAGGTAGTACACTCTCGCTCTGGTGTACCAGTAAATATGCGTTGCTCCTTGGCACGACCAACCGAGTGTTTCCTCTCTCGATAAATGCCCGTTTGTAGACATCGGATACCCCCAACACTGCACCAAGCTCTACAACTATAGCAATGCACTCTGGTTGGATTAAAATTTATCTCCGACTCATACCTATCTACACGACTTTCATATTTGATCAGGCAAATCCACTTGGCACGTGGGGTGATAAAGCGCACGCGAGGCTTAGCCGAACTCACAGCCACGCAGTTGTGAGTGTAGTAGCGGGCTATCCAAAAAAAATTCTCCAGCATCCAAAGGCAGCTGTTACTCACCATCGTTTTTCGACCACTAGTAACCAACTTCGCGAAGCAAATCTAGGCTGTGCGTTATGGAACAAATTTGATGCAACCACACAGAACTACATGATGTTGAAATTTGCATCGATAGAACGCATCGGAAGTTTCGTAGCCCATTTTTTTGCACATTTAGCCCTACAAAGCCACTCAAACGTTTTTCAGGGTCCTAATTCGAGTTGATAAGCCAAAATATGTAGGGAAAAGTTTTGCATGGTAACGAAAATGAGGAAATGAAAAGATGGAAAAGAACTTTCATTCCATTCCAACGATGCGGGGCCGGGAATTCTACACGAAAGACCAAAACCCCGAAAATATGAACACCGGTAAAATAATTGGGCTACGGGAGTTTTAAGTTTCAAAATTTTCAATAAATTGACGAATTATTTCAAGAATTTTTTTTTTCATGAAGTGATTTCATGTCAATTTTGAAGTTTGTCTAGAAAATGTTTTACGTTTAACATAATTTACAGTCAACTGTGTAGGCTTTCGCTGGCATGATCTCGACAAAACTTGTAATTTCGGAACATTAAAATTCAGAATTTTAAACCGTCGGAGCATCCAAAGTTCGGAATTTCAACCCGGCCCCATGTCAAGACCATGCCAGCAAGAGTCTACACAGTTGACTGTAAATGAAGTAGAACGTCTAACATTGTCTAGACAAATTTCAAAATTGACGTAAAATCACTTCTTAATAAAAAAAAAAAAGTTCAAATAATTTGTCGGTTTATTGAAAATTTTGAAACTTTTAAAATTCCCATAGCCGAATTATTTTGACGATGTTCAGATTTTCGGAATTTTGGTCTATTGTGTAAAATTCTTTTGGAGTTTTGATGTACTGTGTAAAATTCTTTTGGAGTTTCGATCTTTTTGGCTAGTATGCTTTCGAAGTTTTGAGCATTCTGATCATTCAAAGTTCGGACTTTCAACCCTCAACGATCCAAACCTCAACATCGTCAGAACTTCATTCTTTTGGGACACTTATGGCCGATTTCCAATGGAATCTCTTCCTCATACGCGATATTCTTAGGCTCTCGATCGCAGATACGTGAAAAATGTCGTCCCATTTTTGTCAGACCGCTTTCCTGCATCTTTGCTTGAAGAATGTCTCGCAGATTTACTCGTTGGTTTTTACTACCTGTCTTTCCATTTACGCACGCTCGTACACGAGCCTTCGTCACGCTTTTGAATTTGATCGCTCGTGATCGTCTCGTCAAGAGTGTAAGGAGACGGACAAACATACATACATGCGTGTGTGTGTGCGTGTATGCAGCAAGAGGCTCTGCGACTTGTTGCATTTTTATTCGCGACGTAGGCTTCGCGCAGTGACAGAAAAAAAAACGTCCATTCTCGCACAGGCCAGTCGTTTATTTTCCCTTGAGGGCGCCCGTTGATCAATCACGATGGAAAACACACGATCCTCGTGTCGCATAATAGTTCAACGGCGGGATACTTTGCATCACAAAGGTGCGAACGGATACTCGGAAAGTCCTTGTTCACTAAGACGTTGCTTCGTCCTTGTAACTTCACCGGCCAAACTATACCTCTCCTGGTGGGCATGTACCTACGCGGCCACTATAGGCCTCGGGCGTTTTGCCATCGATGAGCCTATCGATCGTTTATGATCTGTCCGTGAGGTGTAGCTCGGAGCCCCGGTACTAGCACACAACCCCCCCCCCCCCCCCCCGCCCGCCCGCTCGAAGGTGGGAAAAATCACTCAGCCGGCTCGCAGCGTGCGGTAATATTCTCGCGAGAACGATTAAGAAAAAAAAGAAATGAAAAAAACAGGAAAGCTTGAGGGTAATCTTGAAAAGGGAGCAGATAGGGAGAACCGATCGTGGCCGAGAGCGCGGAGTGGAACGCGTGTCTCAGTGTCGTCGGTTGTTGGGCGTGCAGCTCGGACTGCAACCGCAGAAAGTGTTAGTGTGCCGTGCCGGCAGTACTTACCTGACGATCCGAAAACACTTTCGCTCGATGACTATCTCCATCGCTCTTTAATGCAACGAACCTGCTTTGCCGGTTGTCACGTTCTTCTCCCACTTTTATTACTTGCACCCTCTCTATTTCTCTTTGAAGCTTTTTCTTAAACGAAGAAAAAACAAAAACCCGATTGCCACGCTTTTCCCAGCGTCGTCACAGGATTACAACAAAGTCACTGGGATCGATATGCGAACGTGACGTAGCTTGATCTCCGAGAATTGTGTTATAAATGGTCAATTTCCGAGGATTTTAAAAACAGCGGATTCTTCATCCGTTATCGTTGAGACATCTTCGTCGCTTGATTGAATCAAACGTTGATGTTTAACGGTCTACTTTAATGAGAAATTATAGAGCTATTCTTTTCAAGGCAGCTTGATTAGCACCTTGACACGGGGCAATGCTCTCCATTTTCAGTCCTTCCCTCCCTCCTCGAGGCGAAAAAAAATGCGAGGGTGAAAGTGTACCATTGTCTGGGAACTAGGGGATCGGTGAAAAAGAAAGCAGGATCTCAAGGTTGCCTGGGAAAAAAAGACCCTGAAAAAGGTTTCTGCGATATACAGCGTAGTATCGTCGAGTAAATAACGCCGATGAGGATTTATAAGGTGCCTTGAATAAATACATTTATCCTCGTATATCGCGTTGTAGACGTGTCAAGAGATTCTGAGAAAGAAGAGCGTGATGTATAAAAAAAAGTGATAGGGCTGACAAACAACGCGAGGGATGGCTCGAGCATTTATCCTCGTAACATCTATGAAACTGATGCTCCTGTAAATTTCACCCGGCAGCTCGTGATTCGGTTGCCTGTGGCGTAAACGCCTTTGCTCTGCAGCAATGTGCAATCGTTCACCTCTATTCGGCCGGCAAGTGCAATACACGAATGAAAACATCGAGCCACCACAAAATCTACAAATGCTCGATTTGTTGTGACTTGAAATATTTTCGGATTTGCTCGATGATGAATTTCTCAGCTTACAAATGGAACGTAGCTCCCCAACTTCACAGTGTCCAAACGCTGGAAAATCAACGGACTTGAAAATGATTCATTTACTTTTTGTTTCTAACCCTACACTCAACGTAGGCCACCGAGCGACCATAAGCTGTTGCCTAACTTCTCGAATCCCAGACCCATAACCCACCAATCAAGCTACGTCACATGTTACCTCGTAGCGGTCAAGCTTATTCGTTCCTTTGGTTTGTGAAACTTTTACAACACCTTGGCTTCTCACTTTGACCGTCTTGCTTCTTAGACCTGACGTCTTCGTAATTTGCTGTCGAAAATCACTAGCTATCTTGGGGTTCATAAGCGGCGTGTGGAGAAACGGTAATCTTGAACGTGCGTCGAACACAACAAAAGATTTTAGACCCTGTGCATTAGCGTCTTAAAGTAAGTAGTCAAAGAATAATCGCCTTGTAATTTGTCTATTCTTGATCGTGTACGGCGCCTGCAGCTCGTGTTTATTTCACCTAGCATTCGATCCATCACGATCACGGTAGTGGTGTTAGCGCCCCGCAACGCAATTTATTATTGCGTTGGGCAACGCTACGTCTTACCGGTGAAACCGCACCTGCCGTTCATATTGTGTCTCTTGCTCGCTGAACATGGAAGCGAGTGACAAATTTCGCTCGCAGCAATTGTAAAGGAAATATGTTGCCGGGACAAGCCTGAGTTGGCGTTTTCATGCAATATAGAATAAGTATGGTCACCATCTACACCTGGTCCTGCTGAAGAACGGGATGCAAACGACCGGCACGATCTCTCTGGAATTGGATAAATTTCCAAGATTGTTGTTCTCGATCCTAGAAGGTTTTTTCCATAGTGCTTTCAAGGAGACCCGCGGGTCGTGGAATTTTGACGGGATAAAATTAATTCGATTAATAACGTACTGTACGAGTTTGTTCGTTACGAATTCATAATCAAACGAGTCCATTTCGTCAGAAAATGCTCATATGCTGATAATCAGTTTGAAACGGACGGTCCAATTGCGGGAATACATATACACTTACGAGTATGGGCGAGAGCAGGTAGGATGAATTTCGGTGACGAGTATATTGGACCAGCAGATCACGGGAGACAGTCTCGATTTCGCAAGCCCGAACGACGAGGAAAACGGGTCTGTTGTTGATGGGTCTCAAATTTCACTGGCATCAAAGGCTACTGAACCCTTTGACCGTATAATTGCCGTACCGCCTAACAGGCAGTGCGGGTTAGTGGTTATATCCAAAGACACAGGAACCAATGTTACCACTGAGGGTTTGACGCAAAGCACTTTGTCGAACTGGCTCTCGTTTTGACTTCACAGCTCACTGTCCTTGTATCCCGCTAGTTTGTAATCCTACCCGTGACTGTTCGTTCTAACTTCGGGTTGAATCGCTTGCTCAATTTCTCGTAGCCTGACAATTTAACGCGGTCTGGCCATTCGTTTTACAGAGGCAAACTGCTTTGATGTTTTGCACGTGGTTATTCGAATGTCGCGACTATTTACCGTTCGGTTGTTTGATCGGTAAATATTGTCACTCTAGCTGTCAGTATTTGCACATATACAATTACGGAAATCAACATTTCATAGGTACTTCAGATAATGGAAGACTAGGGGTGCGTTACAAAGGTGTAACGCTACCTCTATCTTCGTTGGCCTCAAAAACTTGATTCAACGTCCGTTTTAGTGCATGCAGATCGCTTTCTACAGCAGTATCAGTTATCTTTGCGGAAAAAGAGCTGCTCTCGGATTGCGCTATTCCATTTCAGTAGTTTTCAATTTCTCTGAAGTACACTCGTTCACGTTGATGGGGCTGAGTTTTTAAAGCCCATCTTCCCCTTTCGCGCTGCTTTATTCTTCTGCAAGCATGTAATAGCACAATTAAAGAAAGATATAACAAAAGTACTGAAGCAATCATAGAATCGGGAACAATGCACACAGATACTCGTACATTGTTTGTTCCCATATGGCCAGGCGACACACGGACAAATTGCTCGGCATTCACGCCACGAAATGGCTCTCTAGGGTATAAGCGTGCGAGTTTCGCTCGGTTGCTTTCTCGCAGTCTGGTTAGAGGCATTCAGCTGAAGTAAGTGTTGGCAGTAGAATGAAGATAGGATGCGGGAAACTTTACTGACACTCGGGGAAAGCCTCACTCACCTGTGGAAAGAGACATGGGGATTTTCCGAGTCTTGTTGAGATAAAGAAGCCAACAACATCTGTTAGAATATATTCCCCAGGAGAAATCAAATCCGCCTACAAGAAAGACGGTCCAAGATGTGCACAAATGAACGTGCAAACGATGTCCATTCTCGAGTTTCTTCGACCAGTCCTAGTGTGTATGGGTGTGTGTTTTTGAACGAGCTAGCATTCGTTTCTATTCGTATTGTGTTCTTCCGTACAAACTTCTCCCTCTTTGCCTTTTTACCTCTTTAGTTTCTTCGTTCTGTGACTGTCTTGCGTGTTGCATTCGGGAAGTCGTTGCCAGTCGAGACGATCGGCTCCAGTTACTCAGAGCTCGCTACTTCTTTTCCGGTTGCTTGCCTCCGCTTTCAACAGTAGGGCGAACGCGCGCATAATACCGGTATCCTTTATTTTCCCTTGCCGTGCAACCTATATATTCAATAATGCGTACTAGAACGTCATTACTTACTTCGAACAGTAGGTTGGTTTCGGATAACTTGATATCAAGTTTTCCATTTTAATATTGTATGATCGGGTCGTGGGTCGAAGGATGATATTCTTGATGCGCATTTGTTTCCTATGTATAGTTCATAAGGCCGTTTGTTTATTATCATTGACTTAGGTGATTCGCGTGTTAGTTATAACCTACGGCAGGTGAAGACTTTTCTAGCGGTACAACATACTCATTGTTTAAATATTAACGGGGTAGAATATCGAAGTAGGAAATAATGATAAAAAATTTCATTCCCCCCAAAGAATTGAACGCATTGTTGAGTGTATTCACTGGCTCGTACAATGCCGCACTTCTACTTCGTAGGGGTATCGGAATAGTCTAGATCAGCGACATCAACCCCAACAACCTGGTTCCCCAGGTCCACGATGGCATTGTCACGTTATGGCTGCCCTCTCGCTTCTCAAGAAATCGCCATACCACTTACGACATTGAAAATTTTAGTCCGTTGTCTTCACTTTTCAACCATCATACGCCATCCACTTCGACCGACAAACTTGGTCTGCTGGCGTTTCGCGATTGTTGCGCAAATGAGACGGTCAACGATGAAATCTCGCACCGTGGGTTTCCTCCACTTGGGGTTGTAAAAGAAGAGCTCGTAGGCTTGCTCGGTCACTGAATAGGAGGCATTCATTCTGCAGTGGTCACATAGCTCGAGGAAAAGGGTTACCAAAGGTAAGACCAGGCGTGAGACGGACCATATCATGAAACTTGCTAAAATTATATATAAAACGAGGCGGTTTTGCATTTGCCCTTGGGGCTCGGATGCTTTTCTACCCTTGCTCTTTCAGTCTCACGTCTCAGCTGTTGGCGCTTTTGTGACCGTATATATACCACCTTCTTCTGTTATTTCTCTTCGAGTCCTTAAACTGTGTATAGCTGTCTGAGCGAGACCTTGTTGCAAACGAGGCACGACCATCACCCTCACCCTCACTTATATCGCAAATTTTCGCACGTCTGATGAGTTTCCGTCACGATTCTGTGGTTACGGAGAGAGATCCCGAATAACACCCGTCTTACTTCTGCTGAAAGGAGTCTCGTCTCTGATGCCGGGGGCCATTCAATGGCGTTGCAAACTTCTGCACTCTCCGTCTCTTAACTCCATCACTCCTCACTCACTTGGTATCTCACTCATACATTTCTCGTAAATACTCGTAAAACCTTGCATTTTGCTTGTTCTCGTATGTATTGTGCCTGAACGGGCGATTCTACTACCTGCTACGTATCCGTGTGAATATGCCGTATTTAATTGTCATATTAGACGACCTTTGGCAACGATATACGAGGCAAATAACCAGAGTGAACGAATGATGTGTGGATGATACGCAGTCACGTATAGTTATACTCAAGTTTGAAGTATTGACAGGTAAGTGTTCAATGATGCGATCCAACGACCACTCTTAACTTCCAATCCCTCGCAAAATCTCTAATGAATGCCCGCGTAATTAGTATTCCGATAGTGTACTTTCTACCGTCATTTGAAATCAGCCGTATATCGGTAGGTGCAAGAATGCTCGAATCCTCAAATATTGTTGCCCTGGTTATCGACATGAATATATCTATTTAAATGCATATTAGTCCGTGAAGTAAGCAGAAGTTTAGAGAGCTCAGTTAATAACTTCCTCGGAAAACACCATTGCAAGCGTTAAAAGTGGCTCTCGTTGAGCGCTGTCAGCTTGGGCGCGATACCGTGGTGCAACTGCTGCACGTCCACTGTGCACAACTCGGGGTAAAGTCGTTTGAGCTCGCTGTGTTTTACAACCGCGAAGAACTGTCCACCGTGTTTCCACGGGGAATATTTTGATCTGGAAGTTCCTTCGATGGCTCCCCGAGCCCACGATAAGACGAGTACAACCATCAGCTGTCACATAACTCGAGTGTGAAATAGTTTATATGCGCTGAGCTCGAGTAGGACAGTCTCATACCCAAGCTGAGTTTGCCTTTTTTCCTTCAACCGTGCCTACCTACGGTGTAAAATTGTTCTCCGTTACGGTGTAAGCGAGCACTTTTACCAGGCATCACCCTTGAATTCTGCTCGAAGTACATACTCCGCGTACGCCAACGGTACGCTAATTTTCCACCTGTAAAGAAAATCAATGTTTCCTTCAAACGTCGAAACAACATGAACACTCGTGGCACATTATATTGCCAGTCGTACGACCAATTTTACGATGTGAGTAAAGGAGCATCTCTCGTGGCCGGACTCTCTCGATCGGCTTGAAAATTGCAATCCCACCTCGACACAAAGAGAGTAGTTGTGATATCTTGGCTGCAGCCATTAATGACGAGCATTGTGGCTGCAACAGTTAGTTCAAACCGCCGCAAGTTGTGCCACATTGTGACGACGTAACGCTGCTACAGGGGCAGCTATACTCTCATAAATCTGAGCGTCGTCACCCTTAATTGCAATTTGGCTCGACACTGGAGCCGCCTCGAAGCCGCTGCGGCAGTTACAGTCCCGTTATTACTTCTCCTTAGCGAATGGGAGTGAGCTTACGCGAGAACCCACTATACAATGTCTGCACTGCTGACGTAGACGAACATCGCGAGAGGGATTCGTGTTCGTGTGTTTTCTCGAACGTGAAAGTCTCTTTCTCTCATTTCTGCCTCCACTTTGCATGCTATCCGACACTCGGCGAGCTTGCATCGCAAACGTAGCGCCTCTTTGTCTAGGGATTCTCAGATGTCTGTTTCTTAATGCGACATTGCACGTTAACTGCACCATTGCTAAGCGTAGAAAACCAATCTTCCTGAAATGTAACGTCGGCGCTTAATGTACGCGGTTTGTATTTTTGGCTTCTTTTAATCCGGGGAGCAGCGCCATATTCTATGCCTATTGCCGAATTATTGGAATTATTAAGATGCGAAAGTGGCTTTGTTGATGCAGTCTGTGTTGAATATCTATGGATCATACTATCCGTATGCTATTGTTCTACGGTTCAACAAAGTACAAGAGTTAAAACCCACAACTCCATTATCTCGGACAAGCGATAACGGAGAACGGATGAATGCATCTACATTTATTTCAAGACTAAGCCTCGAGGGCGCATCTCTCATGACGTGAGAAATATTCCAACGTAGACAGTTGGGTGTGTTGGGCAGTTAGAAACGTCAGTGTTCATAGCAGCGTATTTCTTGATTGAAACGTTAACTACAAATGCCTTTCATTCCATCTCTACCCAAGACTTAGTCGAATAAATAATAGTAGATGCTTTCGGTTCCATTCCTCAAGGGAAGAACTTCACCAAAGCTCGCGATTCCCATACGGGAGATGATAGCAAAACGATATAGATGTGGTGGCTAGTTGCTCAGACATTGCGATGACAGTCCAAAGACATGCAGCTGTTGATGCCATTTCTTATTCCGTTGAGTTCTTATAGATTAATTACATTGAAGCTGTTTCATTAACGAAAAAAAGTTTTCATCGCGACACACTTTGAATTGTACTCTAACAGACGAGCGGAGCTTTTTCCTTTGTCTCGGTGATGCGATTGTCCACGCAACCCATCGTAGGATTGCCCTGGCAACGCCTCCGAACTTTTTCGTCCGTCGCGCGGAATATTCAGAGTTCCGAAGTTGGAAAGATTCCATTTATACAACGCTCTTTTCAGAGAGTAGCTGGGCGTTGGTCTTTGTCGTTTCCGTTATTGCAGTGAGAAAATGAAAGACTTCGTAGATTCTATCCACCTCTGTTTCTCACCATTTCCTTACCTCTCGTTACATTATATACATACACTTAGGGGGCACATAGTTCTCGCGAGTCCGACAAGTCCTGCGTGGTCCTTGGCGGATACAAGATTCGAAGTTTTCATCGAAAGTTGGATGCTGTAGTTCCAAATATAATACGTAATATCCCGGTAGAGTAGGTGGTTCGCAAAGTAAGCTCGGAACCCTCCAAGTTCGAGAGTACTCTTGGCCACGTGGTTTAATTGCTATTTATTATGGGATACATAGTAGAGTGCCGGGTTTCTCGTTTGAACAAAGACCACATAAGCCAACAGCGAGAATGATCGTGGATGGACCGCGTCTTGTTCGGTCGTTTCCAGGGTCCTCGTAATATTGCTCTTGTTACTATTAAGCCATGATATATGACTCAGCGGGGGTCTTCCTGGCGTATGCTTCGAAACTACCAGCTTCAACCTCCTCGAAACGTTTCCATCCACGAGCCTCTTGTCCTCTTGTTCGCGAATAAGACTTATCTGCTTTGCTCCGTGCTCGTTATTGTTATCCACGAAAACAGTCGCAGTTTGCATCCATCGAGACTTCGCGACGCCATTAAAAGCAACATTTCTTTCTCCGGCTTTCGCGAATGCCAGACTCCCCTTGCCCAAGCTCGACCCGTTGCGCTTCTGTCGTGATTGTGGTGAATGAGAGCGGATAACAAGAGGAGTCTTCGAAACTTTTCTCTCATCTGCTCTGCATTCTCGTTTCAAACGGATTGCAAGCTCAGGCGGGTTAGCCTGAGCTCTCAGGTTGGCAACGAGCCGCTTGCGCTGTTTTCTTTCCACACGTATATTCGACTTCCGTTTTTTTACGTTCTGTCCGAAAACGCCCTCATCGTCTTCGTGATATCGGTGGCAGCATTACAATCTAAGGCTTCAGCAAATTAAACGTGAAAACTTGCCGTACTCAAAAAGCAATATCATATCACGATTCCACTATGGTTGATTACGTCATTTCGCGTCTGGAATTAGAACCGCTACTAATACCATGCGCAGTTTCAATCAATGAGCAGCAGTATAGACTTTTGGGATACCACTTTTTGTGGTGAATTTTTACAATTTTTATACGTTGCTCGATCCTGTAATTCTCCATGACTAAACCTCAATACATGCTGCTGCCAGTTGTCAAAGATGAGTACTCCATGTTAACCACAAAAATGGCACGCAATAAAAAATGTCAGGTCAACTTGAGACACGCTTTACGAAAAACTCAAGTTTTTCTACTTGCCTACTCGTTAGCATAAAATTCATGCACCTTTACCTCCATTTACCGGAGACAATAATTCAATTTACCAAATTCTGCCATTGCCACGAAGCCCCCATTAATTCACTGCTATGCTTTCCACTTGAATCTTTCAGGGCGTTATGCTCCAGGTTCAAAAGCACTCGGCATCACGGGGTCTTGTTCGACAACGCGTAATTGACCACGTTCCCCGGCGCGCCATATTTGAATGTATAAACAAGCGAGAGCGTTCACGGGCATTTTTCATCCGTGTCAGGTTCGAGAATTTCGTTGGCTGCTCACTAGCCATCAGGCCTCAAACGAAAGCCAGCGGAAGTGGAAAAAAAAAGTATAAAGAGATCGGACCATAGAGTCCCATATACGCTCGCGTCTAGCAGTCGGGCGTCGCGGTGAAAAATGTTTTCATTCCGAATATTTCACCCGTAAGCGGGAATAATGGAAAGCGGGAGACGTAGAACGAAGGAAAGGGAGGGAGGGAGAGGGTGAGAGAGGGAGACGACGATAGAGAAGTAGCTCTGTGGCGTTTGTGAACGAGGATTTGGCGCAGGTATACGAGAGAATCCGGCAGGGAACAATAGCAGCGGGAAAGCGGCAAGCGAGCGTGGCGTACGCGTTCAAAAACAAAACAAACAAAAAAATTGATTGAAAATCCCTAGTTCGCTGGGAGGCGTGTTGGCTGCTGAAATCTTTCGGTTTTTCCTTTCTTTCTTTTCTTTTTCCGTTCACTCGCTTTTCTCGCGCCTAAAACGTTCTCGCCGTTGTGAATTCGGGCTCGACGCCTCTCGGGGCGTACTTTGCCGCTTTTTCCTACTTTTTTCTTCGTCACTTCTGCCATCATCGTCGTTTTATCATTCGTTCGTTCGTTTATTCTGGCGTTTCAATTATTGCCGTGCCGCTACGCGACGTTTTTTCGTCGTCTCCTTTGTCATCTCTCGTTTTTTTTTTGTATATATAAGTCTCGTGGCGCGTACCGCTCGCGCGTAGTTGCGATCCGGAGAGGCCTCGCGCGGATCCCAAATTTGTCCCGCTCGTCATTACTCAAGGGAAACGGAGACAATGAAAGGTCCCTGGTGGTTCGGATATTTTATAGGAGGCAGTACGTATCTGCTTCCAGTCACGCGGTCTCCGCACTCGTTCTCGTCATTGTTGTCACATTCGTCTTTTTCAAATGAACGAACAAACGAGAGAGAAAAAAAAACATGCCGTCGCCACGCCGTGGCACTGCAACGGGGCGCACACCCACACACGCGTGAAGGCATAACTGCACATCGTAAACGTTTGCCCCGTTCATTTCGCGACGCAATGTCACACACGCCCGGGGGGGGGGGGGGGTTAGTGGGCAATCTGTTACCAGGATCGGGGCCGGCGGCTTGAACCTACTGGAGGGAAAACCATCTGGCCGAAATGTCGCACACTAACGGCTCACTAAATTTCATCGGTTACGACAAAAACAACCATACCCTGTTTTCCCACCTCTTTGCGCATGTTTCAGCCACAGCGTTCGCTGCCGCCGCGAGCATCCGCTTCCATTTGGAACCATTTCATATTTACCTCTTGTTTCATTTCGAACGACTTTTTTTTGTCTTTTAGTCACAACTGCTGTTGTTGGGCGCAGTTTCGATTTTTTTTTGCGGGACCCTTCGCACACGTCGCCCACCGCGCCCAGTTTGCCATCAACGCGGTCACGCACGTTTCCCCCGTGCATCCCAATCGCCAACCGCGCCACATTTCCCAGCGGGGCGCGCGGCAACTTGACGTCGCGTAGTCACACCACCGGGAACATGCCGACCACTTCATCCTGCGCGTCTCTTCTCTTCTCGACAATAGGTTTCATTCCCGCCGGAGACTCCCCACTGCACCGCCCAATTTCTCACCGCTCGTACTTGAAGAGAGCGTACACGTTTAGGGTCTATAGAGTTTTTAATCTTGTCGCGAGCGAGGCGGTAATGGGGTTGCCGTGATAACCACAACGGAGACCACGGACCGCCAACTTTGCCTCTACGTGTGTATTTTCCGCGTGTATTTGGTCGGGGCTCGACGTTGGCGCGATGAAAAACCCAATGGTCGGACTTTTGGGAGGGTCACGAGGAGAAAATTTAAGCTGATCTTCTTTGGTACATCGGTGCCCACGGGCAGCAACGCTTGCTCTCCCTCTCTCCCTCTCTCTCTGTCTCTCCCTCTTTCCTCGCTCCTTTCTCGGTGCACAAACACCGAGAAAATGAGCGGGATATTGTCGCGCGTCTGGTACAGAGACACCCTTTTTTGCTTTAAGCTACAATGAAGAAGGATCCGCGAGGACGAGAGGGAAACGAGGGCGTTGTAATGAGTTTCTAAACGGTCGAATTAAATCCCATGGGACAGAAGAGGCAGCCGTGTCAGCAGCAACAGCCGTTCCATTAAGTCGATCTCCGCATATTTCGCTTGCCGTGGATAAAATCTACATTATTATTGGACACATCGACCTTCGACATCATCACGCAAAAACTTACCAGATACTCTCCCGTTGCGAAACGTTAATAGGATTCGCCTATAGGATTTGCCGGCCAAAGTCGAATGAGAAATGAGTTAAAAAAGACTTATCATCATTGGTCGTTGACGCTAGGGAAAATCTAAAGTAGTACGCGACGAAACGAGATTGTAATTATATTTTCAATGATTTAGATTTATATTGTATTTTAGTTTATATTATAATTTGATAAATTACGTTTATGCTTCATTGTAATTTATATTATATTTATTTCAATAAATTATATTTTTATTTAGTTGTACGGGAAATCGAGGGTAGCAATGCCACGCGGATAACAATTCAGTCTTCGATCAAGTTTCAGCTAGCCGTATAAAAAGAGAAGCTTATCAGATCTGATTACTCTAATGTCGGTATTATCAATCCACGAGTAGAAAAAAAATCGCGTGACATTCTACGCGAAATGGCCGAGGTTCGGCGAGCCTCGTAAAAACTGTCACTAGCCGCTTTGAATGGTTTTGACAGAATTTGACAAAATGCCCGAAAAAATTACAAACGAATTTTGTTATCCATAGTTTTCACTCAACGATTAAATACAATCTTCTTTTCTGCAGATTCAGCTTCTGAATCTCCAAAGAGGATGCTCAAAAAATGTGTGAGAATTTTTTTTAGCCCAACCTGTGCAGAAATTTGGAGGGTCACCGGATCCTACCGCATTCCTTTAGACATTTGATAGGACGCCGCACGTAGTGAATCCACATTTGAATCCAAGTAGATTTCGCGCTATTTCCCGATTGAGGTCTTTCGAGAATTTTTTATATGAAATTCTCAACCGGAATTTGTTGGATTTCCGACAAAAAAAACTTTTATGATGTCCTCCATATATCTGTTCTGGACTCCTGGGATTCACCTACATCTCTATAGGGATTCGTTAGGGCCACCTCATTGGGATCCTATTGGGTTCTGCACTGTTCCTCGATGAACGCCGTTTGAGAATTCTTCCAACGTTCGAATTCAAAATACGTGAAAAAGTCACGGGAAGAAACTTGGCGTGTTGACACATAACCTGCGCGCTTCCCGAGTGTGTACGTGTGTGGTGATATTGTGTCAAAGCGTCATTTTATATATCTATATATTTTCTTTGGAAAATTCAACGTACAGAATGCGATGGGATCCATCAGGAATCGTGTCGGATTCTGTTCGATAATATGGGAATACTTTTGGATTTAAATTGGATTCGTATACTGGATTCCAATGGTAAATCCCGATTAAAATCCAAATATACTTTTTCGAGCGATTTTTTATGTTCTTAAGACCCACTCATTCAGTATATCTATGTATTTTTTTTGGAAAATGCAACGTACAGAATGTGATGGGTTCCATCAGGAATTCTATCGGATTCTGTTCGATAATGTAGGAATACTTTGGGATTCCCGATTAGAATCTTAAGATACTTTTTCAATCGATTTTTTACTTCCTTAAGACCCACTCATTTTGTATATCTATGTAATTTTATTTGGCAAATGCAACGTACAGAATACGTTGGAATCCATCAGGAATCGCATCGGATTCTGTACGATAATGTGGGAATCCTTTGGGATTCAAATTGGATCCGTATACTGGATTCCAATGGTGAATCCCGATTAGAATCCAAAGATACTTTTTCAAGCGATTTTTTACTTTCATCCTACCCATTTTTCACCTACTCATTTTGTATATCTGTGTAATCTTGTTTGGAAAATGCAACGTACAGAATGCGATGGCATCCATCAGGAATCGAATCGGATTCTGCACGATAGTGTGGGAATCCTTTGGGATTCAAATTGGGTTTGTACAGTGGATTTTAATGGTGAATCCCGATTAGAATCCAATGTACAAACGTGGCGTTTAACAATAGGGATCTGGTGCGATAATCTATTGGATCCTTATCAGGAAGTATAGGGACAAGTATGAAAATTCGATTGAATCCCTACGGCAATTTCTGCACGGGAAATATACCAAAAACAGTTTGTCGAACTGAAAAAAAAAATGAACTTTCATTGCATTGTGAACAGTTCGCGTGTTGGGATCAAATGTGGACCGGGGGATATTCAGCTCGATAACGTACGTAATGTCCGGCTACTCTCTTTTCCCATGTCATTTAATCAACGGCCATCAGCGTGGGGATTACGATAATTTATGCGTACCATTCCCCCGCGTTGCAACTCGGTGCCAGTCTGTACGTGTACATCGTGCGCGTGGGTGTGCGTTCGTGTGCAGTCAAGCATTTAGCAAAGGGTAATGAGAAGAAACGAAGGGGGAGGGTAGTGAAAAAAGTGTAGCACGCCAAAGCTCGATCGATCGTTCGCAAGGTTTCCTCCTGTTCCCTGCTCTCGGGTAGCCGTCAATGGCCTACTAATGAAACAATGCGAGGCCATACATCACCACGGGAAACCCGACTCATTGTCACACATTTTGTCATTTCAAGCATTCGCGAGCGCGTTTCGTGAATTTCCAGCGTTTCGCGCTGACCACTGACACCGATTTCGCCATTATCGTCATTGCACTCTGGCCAGCCTTGATACGTGTAATTCCACACGAACCTATACTTGCAGCGGTAATTCGACGCGTGTGGAACGTAGCTGCCTTCACTTGTGGATTTCCCTACTTGTTGGACACTCTTCGTGACATTTTTCGTATTCTCAACAGTTTTAATCGGATTTCATAATAATGTGTGACGTTGCACAATGGAAAATGATCGCCCAATCTTTTGGAACCGCGCTCTTATAACCTACTATTTCTTCATCATATCACTTAATGTTATAATTGGAAGACCCAATTGTGATCTCCAAAAAGGAAATTTAGATGCCTCCAATCAATACCTATTCGAATCACCTCCATCTATGTTCTACGATATTCTTCAGTTTATGGTATTGAAGTTTACATCGTTGGAATGCAACGATGCAAACTTCAACATCATTTGAGTTTTCGAGACAAATAATTCTTTTATTTTATTTCTCAGGTTTTTCTGTAACCTAGTTTTATTCATCTCTCTTTTAGGAATGTGTTTACTTTCCTCCTAAAAATATTTACCGCCATTAGGAGTCATTTAGACCAGTATAAGTATTTTTATTTACATCTGCACTGTGATGACTTATCCTCAGAACCCTATTTTTCAACTTTCGATCAAAATCTCAGGCATTTACGTTAGTGTTTAGCTGGTCATGCATTTATCGCTCACAAGTGCACTTGACAACGATAACACGAGCAATAAAATCGCGAGGAGAGTACATACGCAAAAAAGGAAAATAAAGAAATGCTTTTTTCTCGAGAACTAAAAAACGATCGTAGAACATATTTAAATGCTGGTGATTCGGATAAATATTGATACGAGGCATCTAACATCTAGTCTAATACAATGGTATTGAAATTTGCATCCTTGGAATCCAACGAAAATTATTTTCTATACTTTTAGTTCATTGTATTTATTATTATATCAAATAATGCAATGCAATTGATAAATGCTCATCTCCAAAGAAACATCTTAAAAGATGTTTGAGTTATTTTCCTAGCTGAATTGTAGTAAAAGAAATATGAGGAAGTAAAAAAAAATCATTTTTATTTCACCCCAAGGATACAAACTTTACTCACGTCTCTCAACGGTACTTTTCCCTACATAGTACGGTCCAATTTATTTAGGAATGATCGTTCGACAAGAATCATCTTTTTTTGTTCGTCCACTGAAAATAATTACGTGTACTATGATAGTGAAAAGTTGGACGAGGAAAAAGGTCGTATTAAATTGGAATGAGAAATTGACCGAGTTAGGTCTCTTACATGTGAAATATCGTAGGTCATTGGACCGATTTAATTTACTGAAGCTGGCGTGAGATAAATGAATATCACAGGGGCAAGCGATGATCGCGAGGAGGGAGCAGGAAATAAAAAGACATTCAAGTGTACGAGAGAAGCGGTGATATAACGTTGAATCGCACGAGACAATTTCCATTCTCGTTCATCAGAACGAGACGTAGCCGAGATTGCGTGAAACTATGACAAAAGAAAAGAACAGAAAAGCGTGGATAAGCCTGAGAGAGAAGGATACCTATATCTTTATGGGAGATACCCTCTCTCATGGATCAAGCAACTCCCTCCTGTTTTTTCTTCCTCTCGTCACAGCCGTCGACCCCGAGGCGAAAGCGTCAAGATGTTTTAATCTCGCGTCTGCAATTCATGACCGTGTGCCTCTAAATCCAATTGCCATTGAATTCTCAACGAGAATTATTACGCGGTACAGTTATATCGTACACGTGTATTATTTGAGGCAATAGCAGGTCGACGTTTTCACCAACCGAATGCAATTTTCATCGAAAAAAAAATGAAAGTTTTTCCGAACGAAATTGAAAATCAAATATTTAAGCAAACGTCCACGTATTGCAAAATGTTACGTGAATCTCGGCTCCAAGGACGTGGAATCGAAAATAATTCGTTGAATCAATTGAATATTGAGATTAGGCGAAGTAATCACATCTGATCGAAAACGAGGAGTGATACTATTTTAGGGAGGACACCACTGTCACGGGTCGAAAAGGGGTCGTTTTCTCCTATTTTTTAATCTACTTGATTATTTATTTGGAATTTGAAAAAAAGGTATGCTATCAAGCACACATTGAACTTATTTTATGTAAATTTTAATTTAAAAAACGTAAAATTTAATAACGTTATTGAGGTATAATAGAGCCTGTGTATAAAAAATGTAGTCCAACGGCTGCATCGACAGCTTGACAATAGTTGGTCTGAAAAATAAAAATAAAAAAGTTTTATAATGTAGATAAATGTAAGTCTCGTTGTAAAAAACAAAAATTTCACAAAATGGCGGGTGTTAAAAAAGTGTAATTTTAGCGACATTTTTTTATATTCAGTGTTATATAAAAATACTAAATTCAAAAAAAAATATATAAGCGGCTGCGTACAACAATAGCTGCTGCAATGATGGAAATTTTTATTCTTTTAAAACTGAAGATCGGACAATTATAGCTAGAGTTATGATTTCGGCCAGGTCGAGAAAAGTTGATTCGAAAAAAAACGCGATTGAAAGTTTTAGTACCTATACGTAAATCACAGTGGTATCTCGCCTTAAGGTGGGATATGCATTTAGACGGGATAAAATTAAGCAATTTTGAGGGATTTTTCAAATAAAGACATGATTATTCTACATTTATCAAACTGTAGGTACACTTTAAAAGTGTGTTTAAGTGTACAAAAAATTTTTTTTTAAATAATTTATCATTAAAATGGCGGGGCTGTAGCAAAGTGTTACAGCAAGGTTGCCGCGGGAGTTGCAAATCGGCGTGCAGTCTAGATTCCCGTAGACTTTGATTTGCAACAAAAAAAATTCGATTATAACATGTATGGGTTCTATTTGACAGTAATTAAAGCGAAGAAAATGCAAGTTTAAGAGAATGGCACGCAATTACAAAAAGAAAATCAACATTTTACGCCAAATTCCTCTAAAGTTTGGATTTAAAAAGTAGTTATTTTTTTAAAAACAATTCTTGTCAAGTAGAATGTAGCAATATTATCAATATTTCTAACAAGTTTCAACTCAATTGGCTTAATAGTTTTGAGCAATCCTGCACGCCAATTTCGAAAATGCATTTTTGACAAAAACGCGCTTGAAGTTTACATAGAATTTGAATTAAATTGCACGACGTAGTTGTGGTAACCAATTACTTAAGTAATCTGTTACTATTAAAATATTAATTACAGTACCAATTGTAATTGTTAGTTGTTAATTTAATTACTTTTTGCCCATCTCTGCTCCTCTGAGGGGCCTCTGCGCTCTCCCCTTTACCTGCGGCGCGAGCTCCGAATCTAAGCGGCGAGGCACAGCGTTAATGGGCAATAACGTTTGAAGTTTTTCGTATTTCGCTTTGAAACTTTGCTATAATATTTTACATATATAGTTCTATCTTACGAAGAAAAAAAAAAGAAATCGAATTTTGATCGTGGTAAATGTACATCCCGCCTTAACCATCGAGTTCGCTTTCAATTATTGTGAAATTGCCTTCATCCAACACTGCCACGTCTCGTTTATATACATTTTATTTTATTGGTAGACTTTTATTGGTCAATAATTGACACGACTCAATCTCGATATAAACTTCTGGAATGCGCTCGTTCATCGCGCATAACGATATTTTTATGACATTATGAGCCTATTGCGTAAGCACATGGCAGCGAGATATCCCCGCCTGGGTATGGACTATCGCTCGCACACGTAATTTCTCACCTGCACCGACATTGCCCACTTCGCGATCCGTGCCTTTGTGGGTATTTGTTCCAACCGGTTCTCGTGCCTTCACCTGTCGCACGTGCGGACGACCTACAACGTTCACAATTCACAATACCTACAACGTTCACAATAGTCGCGTATGCCGTAATAAACGCTAGAATTTTAATCGGTCGGACAGGGTCAAGAGTAATATTTTTACCGAACATTTTTTCCCCGCAGAATACTCGATAAAAAAGTTTGAATTCAAAGACGATAAAAAAAATCATTCGAAAAATAGAGCCGCCGTTTTCCATGGATAAATACTCATAAATTTGTCAATTTACGGAGAATTTTTTCGCGCGGCACTTCACAAACTTCAAAGGAACAAACTGTACACATTGAGGAAAAAGCTCACCATGCTTCGAGCTGAATATTCCTAATATAATTAATTTTGGCGAGGAGAAACGTATTCGTCGTTGTTCGCACGTGTAGATGTAATCCGAACATTCAACAAAATTAGCATTCACGGTCTCGTTGTTTCGCACATTTGCGCAGAGTTAAAAAAAAAGAGTTGAAGCAATTTAATCAACATTTATACGACAGCAGAACGAATTGTTTTGAAACCTGTATTGTTGGAATGCCACAAAAGTCATTTATTTATACGAATAACATCCGAAAGTTTTTTCAACAGATTCAGTGTATGCACTCAGAGGAAAGTCCATGGTATTTACAAAAAACGCCGATGGTAAAAGAGGGAATAGTAAAATTCCCTATGGTTTATTGTTACCGCAATCATAATATAAATAAAACGACTATAAGCGAAAAGTATATTTAAACATGCGATTTGGATGGCGTGTTCGACTATCTCCTATCCCCGAAATAATTGTTACTATTGTAAAAGGCTTGACAATATAGATATGGTTAATTCAGTGCTATCACAAAATTGACGCGCAAATACTAATGTTGTATACTGAACGTTAGGTTTGGTTAGTCAAACTTTTACTATTTTATTCAAGTTTGTACAATTCATATGGTTAACATTAAGGTTTGTCGAGTATAATTTGTTAGTAGACTTTATGAAAAGTGACTAATTGAAAAAAAAGATGTCAATGTTTACTTATAGCGGAGACGTAAATTATTTGCAGTTGGATCAACCACAGCTTTGTAGTTTTAAGAACAATGCGTGTCTCACAAACTGTTATATAGTGTGTTTGTTGCATTGCAAAAATAGGATATCAGTTCAACACTTTTTGTAGTTCACGTCCTGTTCTTGTAGACACACACGTTACTATGCAGTACAGTACTACTTGTACAGGTATATAGTACAAAACCATTGCACTGCTCCAAAAATCCATTTAAGCCGGGACTTGTATTATAAAAAAAATATCTACACATCATTTTACCGAAATCGGAGGTAACAGCTATTCGGAAGTACAGCCGGAATTACTTTGGTCTGTTATGTCATATCTGCGATCAAGATGCCACAAGCATTCAATGGCGTTGTAGATTCCATGTGGAGGTGAAATATGTTCTTCGAAATCAATAGTATAAATAAATTCGAAAAAAATATTTTCTTCCAATTAAATCATCACATTGACGGGCATTGTGCCCTGAACCAACACTCGAATAACACACCAAATACGCATAGAGTAGGTCGTATCTTACATTATGGTTACAAATCACTATAAACATCGTCGCAAATCTCATACAACATTTTTAATCAATGCATGTATATTTCAGTCCTCTTCACTATTAGGATCTTGAGGGAGTGAATTTTTGTGTCAGGGAATAGACATTTTATAAAAACCTACTCTATTATATAGTATTGAACAATAAATGTATGCTTGTAAGATGGGTGCTTGCGGTTAACATATGTGCATAATTTATGCAACTGATAAAATATCAATAAGCAGCACTGTGGCAGTAACTATGACTATAAAATATGATTGTCTCCTCAGGAAAATATGGAATATAGATGAAGTGTGGTTGAAAATACTTTATCCGCATTATCATATTTCATTATATGTAGAACATTTCGTCGGTGTCATTTTTACCAAAATCACAAAATTCAAAAGACCTCGCTGTTGCTTTGGCTCTATAAAGAGTGTCGATGTGTTGATTGTCGAAGTTAAAGCTCGCAACGAAAAACGGTAAACAATAGGACCTTGTGGAATAATCCATCATATGCCAAAGTATTGACCATTTTTCTCCAGTACTTCGTATCGATATATCGATATAACGATACGATATATCGATATTCGATACGATATATCGATATTCGATACGATATATCGATATTCGATACGATATATCGATATTAGATGCGATATATCGATATTCGATACGATATATCGATATTCGATACGATATATCGATATTCGATGCGGTATATCGATATTCGATACGACATTTCGATATTCGATACGATATATCGATATTCGATACGACATATCGATATTGGATACGATATATCGATATTCGATACGATATATTGATATTCGATACTTATCGATATTCGTATCGATATGTCCATATACGAGTATACCCCCCTCCCCGTAACCTCACCGCCAATTTTACCTTTCCGACGGCAGATGCAGACACGTTAGCAAGATTAATCAAATTGAACGAGTATTTGCGTGGCTGGATGTCCTCCGTATCTCGTTTGAAAATCCTCGCGACTATAAGAATCGTTTTCTCGTTCGTTTTCGTTCCCCGCGTGCACGGCAGAAATCCTTAAACGCTGATCTCGAATCCTCGACGGCGCGGCTCTTTTATAATAGCGCACAAGCTCCGGCGAAACTCTTTTTCGCAAACCGCTCGCGCGTCTCTCTGAATAATAAGTGCATTTTGCACGTTTTATCGTTCGACAGTCGAACGATCGGTGCCGAGCCCGTTGGAATATAAACGAAGGAATCTAGAGCACCGTGGATTTGTTCTCGACTCCCCGTTTTCCGAGCTGATGGCGCGGGTTGCTCACACGCGCGCGTGACAGCCGCGAGCATTTTTTTTTTTTCACGGATATCGCGTATTACCGACGACTCTATAGCACTCGCTATTTAATCTTGCTCATTCTGACAAGGACCTCAGCAGTTCGAGTCGTTGGGGAAAAGGTAAGCTTCGCTGTCTATAAAACGATAATGTTATTCACGATGGTAGCTAAGTTGGATGAGTTAAATTGCGGATAAGTCGAATTACGAATAACTCGAGTTGCCCAGAAAGTAATTATGATAATAGTGATAATATTAGCCGTTGAATCATGTCTCGTAGTAAGATACGGGATAATCATAATGAATATAAAAAAATTAATATAATGAATAAATATAACAAACCAGGTATCTAAAAGAAGATAAAAAGATGAATTTTAATATCTAAAGTACGACGGCGAAGTTTGCATATTTGGAACACAATGAACATTCTTTTTAAGGGGTCTTCTCACTTTAGACGCTAAAAGGCTATTTTCATGAATTTTTTTGATGGATTTATATTATAGATATTGATATAAAAGTTGTTACACTTCATAAATACACTTTCGAAATCAATTTAAAAAAATCTCTTAAGTGACTATCTATAGACGAAAATGGTAGTTAAAAAAATGTCAAAAAATTCTAGGTTGCACGGAAAAAAAAATTCGTTCATCCATCCAAACTTCAGTTGGTTTCACAATTGTATCTTTAATACGTTCAACTTGATTTTTGATTGGCATAACAAAACAGTATAGTTAGGCAGTAACCAAAAATACATTTAAACTATCTGCGTATTAAGCATGTCTGAGCAACTGTTAAAACAACAAAATTTCGAGACAACAAAGTGCATTTTGCACATTCAACGATTCTTTTTTCTCAGTGTGCGCTGTTGAGATATCGGAGATGGATCATCCGAAACAAAAAAATCAAACGGTTTTAGATTCAGTATGTTAATGGCTATAGCGCATATCATACGATTTTTGATATATGCAAAAATAACAAAATGTCGGACATTTTTCAAAACAACAAAGAAAAACGTGTTTTTTCACCGTTTTTGGCAAAAAAGATAGTAAGTATTAAAATGTAAAAAATCCTTGATATGCGCTACAGCTATAGTTGTAAAGAATGTGTGGTTAAAATTTCATGAGAATCGTAGTTTCGAAGATTTTACCAACAAGCCGTGGAAAAACGTTGTTTTGAGAAAAACGCGTTTAAAGTTTGTTTGGGTTACATATATATTTCGAAAGTTAATTTATTAACCGTTTCGTTGGCAGAGAGAATTCGAAAAAAGTGTCCAAAATGGCAGAAATTTTTTTTATGCTGAAACTTGTACTCTGGGGTTTTTGAGAGTGCTGATTACGAATTTGAACTAAAAATTCAGGAATTCACAATGACGAACAAATATGGCGAATGAAAATACAAATAATACAGATTGATTTAGATGAAACTCGGTACGCATAGGTTATACACTGATTATGGGTCTGAACATTTTGAATTTTCAAATTTGAAGTTCAGATTCGTAATAAGCGACCTCAAAAATCCCGGAGTACTAATTTTCATCTAAATCAAGTAAAGTTTTTTATTTTTGTCCGCCATATTGGCGCCGCCATTTTAAATTTCCAAATTTTGACTTCAAATTCGAATTCAGCGAGCCCAAAAACCCCCGCGTGAGGCTTCGATTTCAAATCAGAGAAAGTTAAATAGGGAAATGAAGGTTGGCGCACTATTGCGTCAATGCCAACGAAGGGGTTGAGTGTAAGAATTGTTATATTAATATATATAATATAAACCTATCAAAAAATTCACGAAAATAGCTTTTCTCAGCGTCTAAAGTGAGAAACCCCGTTAATTTTTTTATTTCCACATGTCGATCATCACCCGACAAATTGTCTCGCAAATTTAGGCTGTAGATCTTCAATGGGGATCCTGAAACACGTTCGAGTCATTTTCGTAGCCTAAAATTTCCGAAAGAATTTGAGCTACGATATTTTCGTTGCGTTCCAACGATGCAACTTTCTATGGCATCGCAAAGCAGCAATATTCATTTGAATGCATTGAAACGACCTTAAAGCTGATAGTTCATCGAAACATCGCTCCAGCTGATATTGCGCCTGAATCAGAAGGTCGGAGTATCAAAGGAAATCAATTTGAAAAAACACACACAGCGCAATGCAATTTGCGCTTGTGAACGGATGTTTGGAAAGCCTGTTTGTAATCTACGTCTACAACTATACACGTGTTCGCTGGAACAACGTGCCCCTCAATGCAAACGCGAGTGTGCGTCTGTGCGTATATGCAAGAACCGTTTGCCAAGATTCGAGAACAGATGCAGCAAATACAGAGTCATGCACGTGCGGAAATATCTAAATAGCCCTCGCATACATCAAGCATGAGATGGGAACCATTAGTGTATGATGGGCCGGCGTATTGAGAGAGTGGCAACTGTTGGTTTAGCAGCTCGAACACTATTGCCTTCATTCGCTTGAGTCGGCGACGAGAAACCCGCGGTTTCTCACTAGCATGGAAAGCGTCAAATTCACCTTGGCATCTCTACATTTGTACGCATACATACATATATATGGGATATTCTACGCCATTTCAGCTAGTTCGTGACCCCAACCATTTTTGGTTTACCTGATTTTTTGGTTGTCAAATTGTACCCCATGAAATACCCCAATTTATTAGATTTTGATCTCCTCTCTTTTAGGAGTTATAATTTTCCAAATAATGTCGATTTCCGAAGTTTTGGGTACGTTCAAACGCTGATAACTCCTGAACTAATTGAGATATCGACAAATGGCACTATATAATTTATTTTCATTTTGAAGCATACTTTCGTTAAAAAAATAAGAAAACAACTGTCAATTATGGATGACAACGTTTTTTTGCATCTAAAGTAAAAACTATTTTTTAAAAAGATGTTTGCCTTTTTTTAATTTTTTCAAAAAATTCTCTGTAATAAAGTGAGCTATTTAATGATTTTTAAGACTCGTCTCATTGTGGGCCCATTTTTCCTTCTATTTTTTTTCGAATTAATCGTATTTTTTTAACGATTTTTATCATTTTAATGTCTAATAATGCTATAAATGATTTTATGATTTCAAATTCGGCTTCGACACGCCTCAAACGGTTTATTTTTCATTTGTACCGAATTTAACAACAAAAAAGTGATTTCGGATAAACAAACGTTTCTCGTTAAATTCAGCACGAATTAAAAATTAAAACCAAAAACAGATAATTAAAAAAAAAAAATAACATAAAGCTCAAAACCTCGAAAACCGCGGGCTTTTACTAAACTGAAATTCCAGCAAATATACGGACATGATCTGACCTATCGACAGTTGCAGGATTGTCCATTCATGAAAGGACACCCTTTATATTTATATGTCCAGATAGTGATTAAGATTGGAAAGTTTCAGGCTCGAATTTCTCCAACATTCCTTGGTAATGTTACCAAGGAACCACCTTTAGCTCGAGGACCAATTCCGATCAGAGCGAACAGAAAAAAAGTTCCCGCAAAATATGGTTGTTCGCTTGAAGTTGGCGGGTCACTGGTCGTTGCCGTCGCGGTCCGGAAACGATGTAGGGGATATGAGATCCGGTCGGTGAACAAGGTTACCTCCATTTCCTCGACAGACGTAATTTCTTTAGCGGCATCGGAAAGCCCAGAAAAATAACTGCATCTTCCATTGCCTAGTTTCTTACCGGTGCGAATTGGCTTTTCGGTAAAATAATTAAGAACAGTCATTGGACAAAGAAATATGACCGCTTGTTACATAAATGCTCATTGAGGTCATAAAATAAAAATCGTCTGTAATGTTTCAATGATATTGAAGTTCGCATTGTTCGAATGCAATGGTAGTTCTTGTAAATTTTTATTTCTTTACTTTTATCAGTGCCCGAAAACATTTTCTTGCAAATGCCGTCGTAAATCTTTAAAAATAAACAAAGAAATGTTCCAGTGTTGCTAGCGGCCTGACGCGGTTAGAAAATCCCTCCAGCCCTCCAAAATTACTCAAACGTTTTTCAGGATCTTAGTTAGAGATCTTCGGCTTAAATATGCAAGGAAAGTTTTGGATGGTAATAAAAATGAGGAAATAAAAAAATTGACCATTTTCGTTGCAATTCAGCGATGCAAACTTCAACATCGTACGTTCATTGCATTCCAATGATAGGAAGGTTCTTTTTCAACCACATGATGTTTATTCGGTTTTAAACTTAATTCCTGCTGTTTTTTAAATTTGGTAACCAATTTCCCGCCTGTTGAATTAGCCCAAGATTATGTACATGTTTGCTAGCAGTCATTTCAATAACGTTTAAGGGGTCTTCTCACTTTAGACGCTAAAAAAGGCTATTTTCATGAATTTTTTTGATCGTTTCGAAATACGTTTAAAAAAATTATTTATTCAAGTCACTATTTATAGACGAAAATGGTAGTTAAAAAAATGTCCTAAAAAAATTGTAGGTCTACGCTGTTGATAAAATCTGAGAGATGGACCATTCGAGACAAAAAAAAAATAAAACGATTTTAGATTCAGTATGTTAATGGCTGTAGCGCATATCATACGATTTTTGATACATGCAGAAATAACAAAAGGGCGGACATTTTTCAAAAAAAAACAAAAAAAAACGTGTTTTCCACCGTTTTTGGGAAACAACAATAGTTCATATCAAAATTTAAAAAATCCTTGATATGCGCCATAGCTATAGTTGTAAAAAATATGTGGTTAAAATTTCATAAGGATCGGTTCAGTAGTTTTGAAGATTTTATCAACAAGGTTACATAAATACAATAAAATTTTTTTAAATGTATTTCGAAAGTGTATTCATTGAGTGTAACAACTTTTATATCAATATCTATAATATAAACCTATCAAAAAAATGCATGAAGATAGCGTTTTTTAGCGTCTAAAGTGAGAAGACCCCTTAACATAACGGACAATTCTCTAAGAGTCTGACATTGATCTTCATCGCGTAAGACCAATTTCTCATTTTCAAATTTGTTTGGCTGTCCGGAACATTCTTCGTCTAAAGTCAAAATCTCCACTTTTGAATGGTCTCAAGCAATTCTGCACATTCTTTTAGATAGAGAATGTCCACCATAAGCTTCTTGAAGCAAACAGTGACTTTCAGCAGCACTTGATCTATAATTCAAGAAAAATAGCAAAGCTTTCCGCATATACTGTTTGGTTGGTTCAAAACCTGACATTTTCGATACTATAAAAAAAGTAGTGTGTACAAGTGAATTCACTCTCGAATACTGAATATTGTAGGTCATGCAGAATAATTCAACACGTTATACTTTGAGTGTTATTTCTATAAAAATGATACTAGTTGGGCCATCCAATATAAAACAGCCCGAATTAAGTTTAAAACCCAATAGTAATGGAGAATTTCGAAGACGCCAATGCGATGAGCAAGGGGCTTCAATTTTTTATATAATTATTCGGAAGTGATGTTCCAACTTCAAAATGGTCATGCAGCTGTATAATACCAATTCTTGTATATTCGTTTGGTGATGACTCCGCCGAAAAAACGCCGCAGCCCATTTGGCGATGAGGCCGTACTTGCGAAAAATAATAAAAAGTTGCTTCAAATGTTATCAAAGTTCTTTTATTTTTTTAGTGAAAATACCTTGGGGTGTGTTGTGAAATATTTAAAAAAAAACCATTGAATAGCAGTTGTCACGAAGAAATTTGCACAATAAAACAATGTATCTTCGAGGCATGTAGAAGCGAGATAAGAAATGATGATCTAAATACCAAAGGGTGAGGGTTGCGGATCCGTCGATTTGGCTCCAAATGACCTATTTATGCAGGCAAACAGATACAAATATATTTACGTGAGCACATGAATAGCTGTACGAGTTGCAATGGTCCCGTCATCTATCCACAAGCCCTAATAATAAACTTCACGACCCGGGGAAAAATTAATATAAGTTGGCTACGTTCCCGTAAGCATTCGAGCGAGTGAGTCCCGCGAGAGTTGGAGGGAGAGAATGAAGGAGGGCGGGTGGGAGAGAGATATCTCGCTGTGAACTTATTATACTCGATCAATCATCAGCTTTCTTCTACGGATGAAATATAATGGCTCCCACGAGTGGCACTGAGCACAGGCGTCGCGGTTCACCCGCTAACATCGACAATCATGCTCTCTCTCTCTCTCTCTCTCTCTCTCTCTCTCTCTCGCTCTCTTTCTTACTCCCTCTGTCTTTCGTACCAGCAAGATTGAGAGTGTGCCCTTTTCTCATATACCGCAAGAGTGTAATATCGATTTTCCTGCTCTATGCGCGGCCTCGATAACGTAACCTTTGCCAAATTCTACGAGACCACAAATGCAATCATATTCGATGGATATGATTACGAGCACGTGTAAGCCTTGACCTCGTAGTGCCGGAGCCCTCAATGAAAGGAACAAAATCATGTCTGTCGAAATTATAAGTGCTGCTTTACCGTGACGATGAGCGATCGAAACCATTTAGATCACAACACCAGGTAACGATGACAGCCGAGTTGAAGCAAGAATTATGTTGGGTATTCAGTATACATAGGCACACGTGGGGCACTCTAATATATATATATATATATATATATATATATATATATAAATGTGTGTGTGCCCAATGGTATTGTAAATTTGAATAGTTGGGATGTAACGAAAGTTTCCTTCCATTGTCTGTTTTTTTAATTTTTTATTCCCGTCCAACATTCCTTTGCAGCTGTAGCTTTGCAGATCTCTACTGGTAACTGACGTTGATGTCTGTATCGTTGGAATCCAACGATACTTTTTATTCATTTTTAATTAATCTAATTTGATCATCATCCAAAGTCTTTTTTGCAAATTGAGGTAGGAAATCTCTAACACAGATACGTAAAAACGTTTAAGCGATCTTTACAGGCAAAATTAGCGAGAAAAAATTTGAGGTATTAAAAAGAATTAATTTTCATTGCATTCAAACGATGCAAACTTTGAGCGTCATGCTAATATATTTGAAAAAAAAAGTGTTTACTCATTTCCGCAGCCAAAATCTGCAAAAAATTGGTCAATTGGTAAATTATAAACATGTTAATTCCATACCAAAGATAAAGAACTCGAATGGCGTTGAATTTTGCATCGTTGGAATGCAATGAAAATTCTTCATTTTTTTCTTTTTTATTACTATCCAAATGCTTTTTTATCGAATTTAGATGATGAAACCCTGATAATGTTCTTTAAAAATGTTTCATGGCTTTTCGTAGCTTGAATATGCGAGGAAAAAATTATGATGCTGAAGTTTGCATCGTTGAAACGCAACGAATTTTTCTTTGCTCCCCAAATTTCCTTTCGCCGATTTTAGTCATGTAAATATTGCGAATTGTTTTCAAGCTCCTCATTTAACGATCTACAATCTATATCTACAAAATATGAGTTAGGGTAATAACAAAAATAGAGGAAATAGAAAAAAGTTCCGTTGCATTCCAACGACGCAAACGTAAACCCTATAAAAAATTGGGCTACAGGATAAAAAAACCTTCGTTGCGCCCCAACGATGCAAACTTCACCCATTATCTCAACACCATCTGTCATAATTTTCTGCCAAATGATTTCTGTCAGTGCGTGATAGATTTCACGTCATGAGGTACACTCTTGAAAAAGAATGGCGAAGCAACCACGTGGATATAATTCGGAAATTGATGCGACTGACAATGTACAAATTTGTCGTTGATCAGTGAATATTCTCATGGATAGATTGACTCATTACCATCTGGGCTGTATAAACTCGTTTACATATTTCTCAAAAATACTACAGTTAAGGGGCTATACCAGTGTGACACTTTCAAAAAATCGATTTTTTTACCTTTTTCGACAGTTTATACTTTCAACAATATCCTTTAAAAATTTCAAGGCCGTATCTCTAATACTCCCCGAATAGCAGCCTTCTAAAGAGCAACCGCTCGTAGGCGACAAATCGATGGTTAAATATTTAAACGCGTTTTTCTCGAAATGAGGTTTTTCAAATTTGCTGACATTGTAACTCAAAGAGCTATTACCCGATTGACTTGAAATTTGAACTGAGCACTCTTGAATATATTTACTCTACAATGACTTAGGATATTTTTGATTGGATGAAAATTGACGATGTGGCATTGAAAAAAACGACCATTTTATAGGCAAGAAAACAGAGTTTTTTCATAACTACGCCATTTGACTAATGGCGTAGTTATGATTTACTGTATAATGACTACGTCATTATACAGTAAATATCTTCCAGTTTAACGACATTTTTTCCTTTTTCGGTTTCAGCCACTCAATCGGCCGGAATCATGTCGGCAGTGGAGGAACTTTTTTTTTGGCGCCTCCGAAGGCAGCCCATAAGTCGCTTGGATCTCAATATTTTTCTATGAAAAAATTATGTAATATAGGTCAAATATAGCCAAATATATTCTTAATTTTCCGAAACATTGAATTGAGTACTTTGCTTCCAAAAGATTCCCGAAAATCACCCAAATTGTCAGCGTTTACACTGGCATAGCCCCTTAAATGATGTGTAGGTTGTGTATGAAATTCCCAAACTACTAACTGCGATAGCCGTCAATAGCTTCTATTTACAGAAATACTTAAACGCATTTGAAACGTTACCCTACCCCTAGTACCTATAGCAGAAGTAAAATAATTTGCGATCTCCTTGACCCAGTTATCATCTCATACGGCTTCGATATTCTTGAGTTAATAAATTCAAGACACATAGGGCTATCCATTCTTACTAGACTGTGTGCACGGAGCGCCGGAACGAACTCGCCGATTTGAGTTTAGACTCTGTATATATTTATATTTGTGTTTTAGCATTGAAAATGCGTTTAAAACTGCACATGTTTGTTGAGCTAGGCTGGGTAAAGGGTCTGAGTTAGCTGGATGTCACACGAAATTAACGCTACCCCGCTAACGAAAAATGCCCTCTCCCCATCCAATTCTAGTCTTGTAATTCATTTAAAAATTACATTACAACTTATATTACAAATATATTACAAAAATTATGTAACAATTATTATACAAACCCAAACAAACGAAAACAAACAATTATATACCTCAAAGTATCAACATTTTTTTTTAAATAATAAAGATCAACTCATATTATTTACATTTACCTGTTTTTTTATTGGCCAAAAAGTCTGTTCTCATTTCCAACGCCATGACATAGTTGCACTTTGTGTGATGTCTGTAGATTTTTTGTTCAAATGATTCAATCGCCTCATATAAATGATATATATGTTGTTTAATACCCGGCAATCGTCACTCTGATGACCGCCGCACAGTCGTCGGCTGTCACGCTCTCTCACAAGCGGTAATCACGATACTTCATCGAGTCGAGCTCGCGGACTATTGAGCTCGAAGTAATCATGCTATCGGCGTGATTAGGTTGTGCCATTAGCTGATTATTGCGTATCCGAGCAACGTACCTTCCTATCGACAGCACGCAATATTCTGCGTATCGAGCTCACGGCGAACGGAAATTCCGATGGTGTGTGTCGACCGCGAAACCATCCGAGTACCCAGATACGTACCTCTGTTATTAACATGACTTTAATATAGTGCACTCGCGGAAGCTTCTATTTCTGCTTTGCTACTTTCTTACGCCATCCTGGAGAACACATCGAAGTCGTCAAATCAAACAAGCCCAAACAAGTCTCAAAATATTCTTGCAACACTGATGGGAAACTCCGAATCTCTTTTTTTATGGGAGACATACGTTCATCGATCTTACGAAGTGCTTGAAACTGAAATAATCAATTGTCACCAAATTTCTCAAGTCATAAAACTCTAATGAAATTATAGAAAGCGTACCTTTAAAGAAAATAAAATGAAATTGCAATAATTAAATACCAGTATTTTCTTTTTCTAATCTTTGAAGGGGGTGGGGGGGGGCGTCAATAATTTAAATCCAGATTTTTCGACCGAATACTGCAGGGGGTCCGGTCGCTATCTTGAAGTTAAGGGGAATTTGTTTACATCGAATAATTCGCCCATTTTCAAATTTTTACTAAAAATGGTCATTACTAAACTTGTAGGAAATTTAATTCTCTGCAACTTTGGTTACAGCAATTTTTGTCTACGATAGATATTTTCCCACTTAAACCAGAAAAAAGGAGTGACATTAAATTATTGCATTATTGCGGTTATTTTTAACTTTAGCGCAATAAAAAAATTAATAAACATGTAGGGAATAAAATACTTTACAACTTTGGTCGTTAACTTGTTTTCCTGGAAAATACTGGTATTCAGTTATTGCTATTTCAGATGGACATTCCGACAAATAGATTTCCATAAACCGCGGTAGGACTCTGTGATGGGCGCAGCCCTTCTCTTATCGTCCGTCGAATATATTAGTCCTGGCTGTGTGGTCGGCATCCTTAAATCGAAGGTCTCCAAATCGAGTTGTTACACCCGTATTCATAGATGTACCTTGAGGAATTCTTATTCCTTGTTCTTTGTTCAGAACAAAGAACAAGGAGGCCGTATTTCTTAAGGAACGACTATGAATTCGGGTGTAAGGGTGTAATATAACTACGCAACGTATAGCGACATACGCCTTGTTTCCATATCGAAATGTACGCAATCAGTACATTTCTTCAATAATTAAGAATCATCTTCACAGTGAGTAATGAAATAGAACATTGTAAGATAAACACTATACGAATTTGACATACAACCATGTGAGTCGTGTTTCTGAAGAAGCCTGGAGAGTTTTTTTCGATAGCTAAGAATACTTTCCAGTACCCATTGATATATACAGCGAGCACCGATGGTTTTCGATGGAATCATTTATATAAATTTTGATGAAAAATAATCATTCTCACCGGTCTTTTATTCGTACGCGGGTTCATCGCCAGGCATTACATGCAAAAACTGGTATTACATCGTAACTACACAGAGGATTTTATGGACGGATAATCTTTCCATTTCTGCAGGTGAAATAACAGTCCGTGGTGGAAAAAAAGTATATGTATCTACGGTAGAGTAAAGATAATGGGGCCCCTTGGGGGAGTTGCTTATATATATATATATATATATATATATATATATATATATATATATATATATATATATATATATATAGTGTATATTCAGGTCGCGGCCTCGCTGGACTCGAGAACCATCCAGTTCACGATTTACCATCCTAATTGGATGTCTCGTGCAATTTACAAGATCGCTTTACGGGTAACGGCCATTTTGCGTCGGGTGTGGATCTAATTCTGCCCCGGTACACAAGTGTGGGATTTTCTTTCTTTCTCTCTCATCCGCTTCCCTCTTTGTACGTATCTTTTCTATGCATTTTTGTAAGTCTTCCTTCCGGCTTTCCATCCAACCTTTTGCGCCTTAATGCCTCTCGAATATTTCATTTTTAAGCTGCGACGTATATCTCATCCTATTTTCTTTCACTAAAGTACCCTTTTAGTCTGCGTCCGCACTTTTCTTTACACCGAAATAACAACCCAGATGTTTCTAAAGCATTCCAATTGGTCTTTTTACTTCGTACAACTTTCAACAGACGCTGGACGGTTCGAACAAATTGTGTAGGATCTCGGCAACATATTGCTAACTAGCTTGGAAATGTGCTAACAGCGTTGAATGTGATAACGTTCGCAACAATGATGTAGCGAAGTTATTACTTTTTAAAATAAATTAATATCTCTAATACCCATAGTAATTGCCAAGTATCGTTGAGGACTTTTAATTATCCCTTTCTTTCACTATCGATGACTATTTCGGTGGTGAATCATTTGCAATCGTTTGCTTTGATAGTTTTATTTCAGAGTCAGAGTGTTGTGTGAAGAAAAGGTTTTCCACAGTTTCCTTCAATTGAAGTCGGTTTGTTTAAGTTCGACGACTGTTTCAGGTTAGGAGCGAAGAGAAGCAATTTTTATAACCGTAGAATGAAAATGTACAACGATAGTCTGCATACGTTTTATTAGTTGATGAAAAAAAAAAACGGATCGTAATCGAAAGATAACATTGTAAGGACTCGTGCAGAAATTTGTTGGGGAGACCCCAGCTCCTACCACATCCCTATAAAGGTTTGATGGGGGCACATGGTCCTCATTGGGATCTAATTGGATTCTGCACTGTTCCACGATTAACACCGTTTGGGAATTCTTACCACGTTCGAGTCGAAAAAACGTGTCAAGTTACGAGAAAAAAAAACTCGGCGTGTTGAAACATAAACTGCACGCTTCGTGAGCGTGTACGTGTGTGGTGATATTATGTCAAAGTGCAGTCAAATAAATAACACACGATAATTACAGTAGATTTTTAGTGATGTGATTCAAATCGAATTTTAAGATATACCTACTTTTTGAAGTGATTTATACTTTTTTTTAAGTCCTCTCATGTCGTATATGTATATATTTTGTTTAGAAAAATCAACGTAGAGAATGCAGTGGAATCCATCAGGACTCGTATCGGATTCTTTGCCATAATGTGGAAATCCTATGGGATTCATATTGGACTCGGACATTGAATTCCAATGGGGAATTTCAATAAGAATCCAATGTACGAGCGTTACGTTTTATAGAGACCCAATGTGATGATCCATTGGATCTCTATCCAGTGGATTTTCACATTCGATCCTAATGAGGAAGTAACGACAAATAGGGGCATCCATTTGGATCTGTACAACTTCTGAACTGGAAGAAAAAAGGAGTTTAAAAATAATTAAGTATGCCAACTACCGATTCGTTGACAAGCTTCTATCAAAATCCGCGTGATGTGAGGCGTTCCAGATATCATCCGCTTCCGATGAACGTACGAATATCCGGGAAAAGAGTTGGAAAATTCAGCAAAGCATTGCTTATCATTCATCCGTTTAATTGCCAAGAGAACTGGGTTGGTCTCAGCAAAGAATAGTCTGCGCGCGATAGCTATTTGGAGTAGAATGCATCAATCGGTGACCTTCCGGTCTGGCATCACGACGGAGTCTAGAGCTTCCGGTGATTGTCTAGGCGGATCGTGGGCCATGCTCTATATCAGGGCGTTACCAGGTTGCCACAGTTTCCATCTCTTTTTCCCTTCCGCGCGGTAGTTCGCACGTAACGATGCATTGTGCGCATGCATTTATGCAAAAACGATATGGAGTACGTGCACGGATATACTGTTATAAGCGGCTGCCATTAACGCAACTTGTCCGTGAATGGTGTGCTGCATTTTTCCCGCTCTTTTATCGCAAGTTTGCACATTCTTGGATCGAGGGACGATCCTCCCGGGGACTGCACAACTTTCAAACTAATTCACATTAAATATGTTTTGTCATCTCATTCCTACGGTCAAATGGATATTCATTTACTATTTCCAAATTTCATTCGAGACGTAGAAAACGGATTGGTCAAGAAAATTTCGTATACTCTGTTTCGTTGTCGGCATCAATCCGTTAATGAGATTCTAATGATGACAGACTAACATTTATTTGATCTCTGATTCAACACCACATCCCAACTACTTCAAAATGATCTTTCGTTTTTTTTTCCAAAACGTTCCATTCTTGATCATCAACCAAAATAAAAAATAAGTAGAGAGCGTGTGACGTCCCGAGAAACGAAAAATTCCGGGACGCGACAGCGCCCAATCAGTGTTAGAGACGCTCGTTGGTATTTCTGGATGAGGATGTTGCAGCACGGTTTCGTTTCATCAAAAGCTCCCCGGCAATTAGTTCCGTAACAAACGCCGCCCTGTTATTCGCCTCAGCCACTCGTGTATGGTAGCAATGGAGACACCTTTTCTCGTTTCTCTGCCCGGTCCCCGGGCACTCCTTCATTCAGCGTTACAGTGCGCGGTGATGCTGGAAGTCTGAACGCTCGCAAGCAAAAGGAAGCATGGTTGTGGAGAGCAACGGTGAATAAAGTGTACGGCAGAGTGGTCTCTGAAACCCGCTTTGTTGATCCGACCCACGCCGGGGTTCGATCAAATCTATTCTGTGCTGGCCTGATGTAACCATCCTCCGAATTCTCTCTGGTGGTCGGTACACAACGCTTACAAACAGGGTTGCTGAATCGCTGCATGTGCCACATCAGGATGTCGAATAATGGGACTGCCCTGGAGCAATTCCGCTAAGAACTTGCTCTCCCTGTACATCCCTTACTCGCTCCATTCCTCTCTCGGATTCTCTCTCAGCACTCTGTGCCAAACGAGGCGTCTCAACGATCCGGAAAATGGGCCCGACCATAATTAAAGTTCGAGATCCCCTTCGTCCACTTTCCCGTACGTTTTCCCTATACGACTCTTTGGCTCGGATTCCTTAACGAGATGGAATATTGGCCAATTGAAGAAGCGTCCACTGGGACGGACCCTGTTGATTGGAGCGTGCTGATTCGTTACGCTGCCCCGAATGATGATGACCGGATAATGTCACGTTATAGGCCACATACGACGAGGGAGCAAAGACATCCCTCAGCACTGATCGAACATCCCTTACATCCCCATGGCCCGTCGTTCTTAAGGGTACATTGCCATTATGCATAATCGATGAATTCTGATCTCCCCCACCTACTTCATTCTTTCCACCATATTCATCCTTATCGGTCCATAATTCTGCAAACCTCCAGCCAGCGCACACAACATTAATTATGCTCGCCTTCTCGACCTCGCGTTCTTCAAGAATCGCTACGGATCCCTTGGGCAATCCGTGGACCCGTGATCAATTACCTAACCTCCGCGAATGAAAGATGGCGGACCTCGCGTGTGTCGTGGCGCATGTTCGATGCCTCTCAACGATTTTCATCCAAAGTATCTCTCGACTGTTCAATTACTGTTTACACGTCGCTGTGCGAGGCTGCAACATTCCTATACGAATCACACCCTGCAATTTTATCGCGCGACGTTGCCGCACCACATAGATAGAGAGTCGGCGAAGTTGCATGTTAGCTCGCGCGGTAGCGATATTCAATCTCCCTTTCGCGGATTACGCTCCCAGCCGGTGTGCGGGCAACGTCCATGCCAGTAACTTGGCTAAAGCTCGCGCATCGGTAATGCGTGTCGTCTGTATACGCGCGTTGCTTGTCGATCGGTATACACGGGAAAGCGCTCGTATATCCACTGCGCGCGATTCTGTCCTCCCGCCCGCTCTTGAAGTAGGACACGTGCTTGTTACGCATTAACGTACAACATTATCGCTACAGAGCCAGCGGGATGCTTTCGCGCAGTTGGCTTCATTTCACACGCTTTATTGAATACACGTGTGCATTTGTGTATAACCGAAAGTAGCGGAGACACGGCTCGTGCACGAGTTCGGCGATCACCCATGCTCAGCAGCGTTTACCTGGACCAATACTTGGTTGGGTGACCACTTAGGAGCGGCTGGTGCGGGACCAACGAGTGGCAGGCAATTCTCATTAGCTTCCGATGGCAACACAAATACAATTCAATGACAATATACTATGGTACAGGTATATTGTCAACTTATACATGCACATATACCTGTACCACAAGTATATTGTGGTACAGGTTTTTCACAGTTTCCCTGTGCCTTCGTGCAAATGTGATACAGTAGTGACTGGGGAAAAACGTGGCTTTGGGTTACACTCTAGAAGGTCTCTGAGGAAGGGGAAGTAGTGCAGTGACAAGTATGGGGTAAAAATGGACGGGGTTGGATTATTAAATATGTCAAGGGTGTACGGAGGAACATTATATATATATATATATATATATATATATATATATATATATATATATATATATATATATATATATATATATTCTTGAAGTTAGTATTTTTTGTGTAATATATCAAATAAATAAACATATTTTTAAATACTTATTTGTTTGGGTCAGTGAATATTCACGAAGACAGCGATTGCACCGGACACTTGGAGTTCCGTAAAATAAATTATGACGTTGCAGAGCGCATCGTTGGAATGCAACGAAAATGAATTCTTTTCAATTGCTCAAACTTCCTCGGCGGATTCAGTTGTGAAAATCACTCGAACGTTTTTACGTATTTTCATGACAGATTTACGATCTCAATTTGAGAAAAAAGGTTTTCCGTGGTGTTAAAAAAAAAGAAGATGATGCTGAAGTTCGCATCATTGGGATGCAAGGAAAATTAATTCTTTTTAATTGTTCAAATTTGTCATGGCTGATTCAGGTTGTGAAAATCAGATAAACATTTTTACTGAAGGTTGGGTAATGATAAAAATGAATAAATGAGAAATGAACGAAAAACATCATAGGATTGCCATGATGCAAACTTCAACGTCATAAATTAGTTATTCTTTTCAACGGACATAATTTTTTCCTCACATTTTTTAACCGGGGTATGTAAATTGCGAACCTTACACTCCTGAGTTTTATTGTTACAATGAATAAGTCGTGAATTACCTTGATAAATGTTCATACTCCTACTTATGGCGAAACCGATATTTTGATCTATGTAAGTGGAAGGAGACCGCCAACGGCAACGTTTCTAGGATAATTATCCACAATAATTGGCACTTGATACATGGTCTCTTTAATTTATCGGCAGAATCGATATATCGAATCGACGATGTAATTCTTACTAGGCCATCATTATTACATATTTATGTACGTTCGTTATCACATTTATATTATTCAGACACATTTATACAAGTTTTCTTAGGTTTTTGCTCGTGGTGGGTCAAAGCGCAGGGCTGGTACGCGAAGATAACTTCAAGCGGAAAATAACTCTCCGTTACATTCGAAAACGTTCGATGGCGTAGATTAATCACGCCTTGATATCCAATCAGGGAATGGAGCGAGGTATTTCCAAGCAGCCAGCAATAGAGGAGGAGCTCGTGAATGGTTACAAATGTGGAGCGATCATAGAAAACGTATTAAACTGTAATATTGCAGCGCGTTATACGGTATAACTTCACGCTCTTGTATGGATATGGCACACACACACACACACACACACACACATATATCCATGTCGATATCGGAGAGCGTGGTAAAGATATTGGAAGTTTCGAAGTTTGCCGGCCAAGCTATTAGATCAAAGTTGGCCTCTGCTCCTGCTAGTCGCCGATGGATTATTGTCGGATTTCCTCGCAGTTCACCCAAGTTTGATTAGGTTGGGTTGCACCCACGGCAAAGCCGTATCACGGAGAAAAGGAGGAGCCCTCTGTCTCGGCTCTTCTGATGCTGGCATTTTGATACGACCAATATTTGGCGCGCAAGGAAACGGACCACGAGATGAACCCTTGCAATTCTAGTCGTTTCCAATGCGAAAGCAAATCCCCATTTTTCCATCTACAGGCATAATACGAAGGGCTCCTTCAATGAGAATCGGAGTCACGGTTCCACTCAGCGGACAATCAGCCCAATAGGCATTAGCCTATTGGGCTGTTTATCTTGTAAGGTACCACTAATGGCTGCAATTGATGTATCCAATTTTCTTAATGTCCTAATTCCCTGAGCAAACTCATTCACAGGCCCCAAAAATGATGTGCAATTATTTAATCTTAATTATAACAATAAGCTAGGTGCTGATAAGGGCTTACGAAATTAAATGAAACAAAAGGTTTCATGATATTGACGCTTGCATCGCTGGAATGCAATGCAAGTTTAGTAGACCGATCTTTTTTTTTGGCAAATTTGGGATACAAAAATCACTCATACATTTTTCAGGATCCTTGTCGGAAATCTATCGCCCAACTTTGCAGGATATCATTTTGGATGATGAAAAAAATGGAGGAATTTAAAAGATCGAAAGAATTTCGTTCTATTCCAACGAACTTCAACCTCGTAGGCTTCCCTCTTCTTTTCGCTATTTGAAATAAAGATTTTTTTTTCTTTCAGTACACGAACGTTGTTTTTTCGCCCGTTTGATAAAAATCTGCTATAATATCGGTGTACGGACCCTTCCCTGTATCTCTCAACAGAGCATCGTTCGTTCATTATAGCGTAGTAGAAATAATTATGCGGGTCACGTGCAAACCCTAACAACTTCAAGCACCGCTTTACCCAGGTTGCCTTTCTCCCTCCCCCGCTGGCTTTTTGGTCCATTTCTTCAGAAGATCCGACAGTTTTCCTGTTTATTTCGTGCGCCAAGCAAAGGCTTGCTTGTGGCGCATCTCTCTTGCATGCTTGCAGCTTTTTAAAATTTAGTATCGACCGTCGCCCATAGTTTCTGTTTCGGAAAAACTTTTCGACATTTGTGTTTCTTGAGCTGGTAAGATAACTTTTCAGCTCAAGAAACACAAATGTCGAAATGACAATTCTCTAAAGATGAGTGGATGCATGTACATATATAAATATGTACACGCACCCACTCATCTTTAGAGAATTACAATCGTAATAATTTGGTCCACCCTTCTTAGGTCCATACACAGAGAGAAAAGTCCATGGTATTTCCAACAAACATCGATGGTAAAAGAGGGGATAGTTCAATTTCTTATAGTTTAATGACACCGCAATCATAATATGGTTAACACAACAATAAGCGAAAAGTATATCTGAACATGCGATTTAGGTGGCGTGTTTGACTATTTATTATCCGCGAAATAATGATTAACTGTTGCAAAAGGCTTGACAATATAGATATGGTTAATTCAATGCTATCACAAAATCGGCGCACAAATACTAATATTGTATACTGTACATTGGGTTTTGTTCAGGTTTTATTTAATGACGCTTATCCGACTCAAATCTCGTCATTTTCGCACGAAAAAAAATTATGTGTTGCTGATACAAAATCGCTAATATATCAAGGTTATGGTCTTGCCAGATGTCGAACCTTACGAAATGACGTTTGACATCTGACAATTTCAACCATAACCTCCTGGTGGGGCCATCCTTTGTCAAACGGCGGAGACTTATCTGTACTCCCAATAGTTAAGCTTATGAATGTTAGAATTATGCAATGTTAATACTAAAAGTAAACATTAGCTGTGAACCTTGTCATTCTAGAAATGGGACACGACAGGGGACTGTGTTTTAGGATGTTTGGATGACATTTAAATGAATATCAAGATATTACGTAATTATGTGCATTATGGCGCACCAAGAATACGTAACGAATTATCGTTTTAGGCAGGTACAACTCAGTAATACTAACTTTAAATACATAATTAGTAGAGAAACACCCATATAGTTTTGAACAATCAATGTAGCTTGTAAGATCGGTGGTGCGCGTTAGCATATGTGCATAATTCATGGAACTGCTAAAATATCAATAAGCAGTACTATATTTTTGGCAATAACTATATGGCTAGGAAATATTATTCTATAGCGGGGAAATATAAAATATGTTTCAAAATAAGATACATTTCTCTCAGTGTATTCAATCAACTCAAGGTAACAAACAACTAAGTTAAGAAAGTTCTAAAATAGCTTTTCCCCAAGGATTAAGACTAGGTCGGCTATTGTGACGGTAGATTTGGAACATTTTAGTGAGCTATCACGATAATGACACTTCGTCCGACCACCTGTAATTGACCCGCGTCACGAGAGTAGAGGCCCCTTTTTCCGTTTTTCCAACCCTTTGAGACCACTCACTGGCCTTAGCCTCGCGTGTTACGCCAAAATTCTTCACTCACCTTATCAGTGTTACCGTGTTCCAGAGTACTTTGTACAGAGCATTTAAATTTTGAAAGAGTTAACAGAGGTCGTCGTTGCGAGGTGGAAAAGGGGATTTGCGGTTGATCAATGATTTTTTGTAACTGGATTTTTTGTAATTGGAAAGTCGCGGGACAAATCGGGACAAGCGGTCGCCAAGAGTCTTTTTGGACATCCATCGTATCGAGAATGTTTGAATCAACTTTCGTTCTCTTTGTGCCACATTCAAGTTTCATCATTATTCAGAGAAGAAAGAGTCTCTCGTATATATACTTAGCACTTTAAAGGGTAATTCGAGTGCGCGGACCATTTCAAGAGACGCTCGCGAATTTTTCTCGTTTTTTTTGTCATTCCGTTATGAAAGAAGAAGAAAAAGTGGTTTTCGCTCATGCGGCGGAAGGAGTTTCTTTGCCTCGGAGGAGAACGCCGGAAGCCGAAGAAGAGAGCTCTCGGCGGTCCGTCTTGTGTACCGTTTCATATTTCATTCGGATTCTTTGCGAAACGCTGCGCACGATTGACGGAGCGCTCGAGTTCTATCTACAACCGGTGTCTTTTTTTCAAATATATATATATATAAATATATATATTTATATATATATATATATATAATTAATTATATATATTTATATTATATAATTATATAATTAATTAATATATAATTAATTTATATATATATATATATATATATATATATATATATAGAGAGAGAGAGAGAGAGAGAGAGAGGAAGTAGGGGCAAGATGATAACGCTAAGGTCATGTTCAAATAACACAATACATATATGAGTCAGTCAACTTTAATTATTTAAAAAATTAATCTGCATTTATAAATCTTTTAATTTTGGAAGCACAATAATCAGTCTATTTTATTTGAACCATGCAATATATATTTTAAAATAAACTTCTATTTTTTCCATCTTACACCGTATATGAGGCAAGATGAAACAGCGATGGGACACGAATTATTGGTATCTTTCGCATATAAAAGTCCTTCCTTCTATAGTTCTTTAGGATTAGTCCGAATAAGCTTGCTTCCATATAATTTTAATCACTTGTGAGTTATTTTTTTTCCCCTGGTAGAAACACCGGTTGAAGAGCAAACAAATGCTTTACTAGTTTCATTTCACTCTTTCTAACGTAATTAGTGGTGCGTTGTAAAATATTGCAGCTTTGCGATAGACGGTTAACGGATTAACAAAAAATCACGCAATGAACTTGTAAATTTCTGACAAACTGTTCTTATTACATTGAGGGGTTAGGCCACTCTAGAGGCCGAAAAAATAGCCTTTTTGGGGATTTTTTTTTTTCAGAAAAACTACAAAATAAATCGAGATTACAAAAAACAGTGTTTATCATACATATCAGTGACTGTATACAATAATTTTTCGAAGCGATTAATTTCAAAATGGCGGCAGTGACTCAGGAAACATAACTCAGACAATTTTCAACCGATTCACTTGAAATGTTGAATATATCTTGAAAAATATATTGTCTTTGGAAGTACGTAGGATTTTTTTTATATTGCATAGTTCATTTGTTATTAACAATTACCTGACGATTATTTAGGCAAATTTTTGGAAAGTGAAAAATTTGCCTAAAAAAATCCAACGTACTTTCATAAACAATGTATTTTTCAAGATACATTCAATATTTCAAATGAATCGATTGAAAATTGTCTGAGTTATGTTTCCGGCCAACTTAAAAAATGCAGTTTTGAGATAGCCGGTGCACAGCGGCCATTTTTAAATTAATCACTCCAAAACAATTATTGTATACAGTCACTGGTATGATAAACACCCTTTTTGTAATCTCGATTTATTTTGTAGTTTTTCGGGAAAAAAATCCCCAAAAAGCCTATTCTTTCGATCTCTAGAGTGGCCTAAGGCCTTAATAATTAGTAGTTCCATTGTGTTTACATACCTGTCTCTAATCAATATCATAAACTCAAATGACATAAAATGATGTTAAACTTTATCAAAAATTACATCGTTTTGTCAAAAAATCGATATTGTTTTTTCACTCGAGACGCGTGCTTCCGCCACAGTTGATACTTCCACACTCATTCACCTTCCCGCCACCCCACCAAAATCCAACGGGAGCACTGTGCTCGCACACAATGTTTAGTAGCTTATGATGTATCTTATCCTGCGTATTCGTCTTACCTCGAGTTCCCTTATATATTGCTAATTTTAAAGCAACGTAAAATTTCCAAATTTTGTCCTCGGTCATGCCGTTCAGAGGGCTGCTTGTTGCGCCTCATCAGATACCGATGATCGCCGAGAATCGTCCGGTCACACTGTGAAAATTTCTAATATTCAAGCTGAGAAACGTGGAATATACGCGTACTTAATTTGCAAATATAAATAGAAAAAGAACTTTCACGTTTTAGAAAACGCCCAACGTATTTCTCATCGAAAATCAACGGTTTTCCATCATCAAAGATGACAATCGAATTATCCTTTTTTCCTCACGTTCTCTTCCTTTATATCCGATTTTTTTCGTAGACGCCTTTTCGCCAAACGTGTTTTCCCAACATTGCGAAATAATTCGATCGCATGTGCGGATACAGAAAAAATGACTTTTTTATTTTTGCAAAAAACAATGCCGAGTTCAGGAGGTAGCAAAATTAGTTACTGCTCCGCTGGTTGGGAACGGCGACAATGGCGACAGCAATCCCAACCGAAAGCCGACACGAGTTGCGTGATTTGTACGTGCTGCTCGATGTGCACGAAGCCGGAATTAGTATAGGGTGATCTATGCCCGGCGTTTCGAATTAAATCAGGTGCATATTTCGCTTGATAAATGGACGTGTTTAAAGCCTACTGCGGCCATATAGGACACAGTCCAGACTCGGCTTCAGTAACCCCCCCCCCCCCTCCCTCCCTTGCCCATGCCGCAATGTATATATTTATGTACATCCACATATCCGTCTGTACGGCGATTAAACATGGTCGTTGATCGTCGTTATTTTTCAATGCTCGAGCCGATTGTTGTCGAGCATCAACGTGGAAACGGCGCATATACGCGGGGGAGTCGAGGATCGGGCGAGCTTCTCCGATTTTGGTAGTCAATGATTTATTGCTGAATAAAAATGAATCGTCATGCACGAGAAACAATGGAATGATGAATGGGAAAACGATTATTCGACGGGGCGGGAAATTCAATTTCATATAGTGTCATATATATATATATATATATATATATATATATATATATATATATATATATATATATATATACACACACAAAAATATACGTATACATCGTTTTAAAAAAAATATACGAAAATTCAGCGTGTTGAAGGGACCTCCAGGGCTGTGAGCGAAACTCTACCACCCGATAAAATGTTTATCACAGTTCAAGCTTCTGGAACAGTGTGACGCATCGACACCTTGAATGAATTCGAAAGTGTTGAGATGCCAGAAACTCCGTGTCAAATATGATATCAAGTTAGAAAGCGGAGGCGCTAGCTAAACGATATTAAAATATGTAAGTATGCAGATCGGATGGTATTGAAGTTTGCATCGTTGGAATGCAATGGAAAGTTATTTTTTTCGTATTCCCGTATTTTTTGACAAATTGAGGCTACGAAAGTCACTGAACCATTTTTGAGAATCCTCATTGAAAATTCATAACCAAAAGTTGGAAAAAAAGATTTTAGATAATAGTGAAAATTAAGAAATGAAAAAATCAAGAAATTTTTGTATTCCAACGATGCAAACTTCAAGTCCATCAGTTTCGATAGATCGACACGAAACAGAGAGTATTCAGTTTCTAATGATCTTCCCGAAAAAAAAGTATTTCCTCGTAGCAACGATGTTCTTCGGCTGTTCATGAAAGTCATATAAAACTTGCATTCGGATCTTCTTCCGTGTAAATATGCAAGATTCTAACTTAACATAGAAATGAATAGTTGCCGATTCAATACCGAAACTAATTTTCGCGTTATCTCGTAGATGATAAGACAGCAAATTTCATTGCAAAGTTCATACCATTAAAGCGGTCCATGCAACGAAAGACTTTTCACGTAATCCGCTTACGGATTTCCATGCATAATAATGCATCCGCTTTATGATTGTGAATCTCTAAATACGCCGTACACCTGTATACTCCTTCACGGGTACTTCTGTACACCGCAGAACAGCAAACTCGATATTGAACGAGATATGGCTACTGTTAATCCCGATGTGGCGAGCATATTGGAGCAAACATATTTTCCTTGAAATGGTGTTGCAGTTTGCATCGTTGAAATGCACGGAAAATTAAAGAAAAAGAAATCAACCCATTTTGATTATTATACAAAATCTTGTTTTGCAAATTTGAGTTGTAGGTCTTCAAACAAGGATCTTGAAAAATTGTTGAGACATTCGTGTGGACAGAATTTGCCAAGACAAATAAAATGAAAGAATAATTTTTATTGCGTTCCTTGCACAATTCCTTGATAGATTGCAATAATTGAGTTGATCTGGCATATAGTGGAAATTTGGCCGCGCGCAGTATTTCGATCGAGCGAAGATTGTTGGCCTGTTTATCGAAACGAGGACACGAGTATTCTTTTCTCGACGAGTCTAAACCGCAAATGGAGTTGGTCGTCAGTGAGAAAGAGATATAAGGAGCGGGATGAGTTTTTATCGACTGGAAACGGGGCTAGGTCGTTCGAACGAACCTGATGCAACGGGTAGCCATAAAACATTGATCCAGTGTTCGGAGACCAAGACGATAACGGGAATATAACGTATGGGAAACAGGTAGTTATACGTCTCACGTCTCGCGTCTCCAATATGTTTTCGCGACATGCCCAGACGGGCATGCGGTCTGATTATCGTCTATGTCGCGGGCTTGTGTAACTCGAGATCGTCAATATCTCACAGATCTTCCATTCTTCTTCCGTATTTCTCGTATCGTATCTAGATAAGCATTATATATGCGTCACATAGCAGTCGCAACATTGAGGAGCTTTTTAAAGTCGAGGTTATGTTCGAATACAAAAAAAATTGAACCCGTGATCTCATTTTCTCGCCCTTGCGAGCACAAAAAAATACATCGAGTAGCCTTCGAATTATTGCGCGGTCGAAAAATGGTCAGGGCCTCTGCATTGATGATGGTCGTTAAAATGCAATATTTTTTTTATCGCCTATTTTTTGGCGTTTTTCCTTTATGAGAATTCCTCAAACAATTTTAAGGGTTCTCATAGGAGATCTACGCCCTAAGTTTATAAGCAAAAAAGTCCAATGGTAATTGAGGAAATTCAAAAATAAATAATTCCAATGGTGGAAATCTACATTGTGGCTGACTACATGATTGATTGCATTATTGACTACACAAGAAATGAAAATATTTAAAGGCACTTTCTTGGATGGAAAATAATTCATAATGAAAAGCCCAACGGAACATCTATAAAAATAGCTTTAATTATCTATTTGCAACTACAGATATCTACGAAAAAAAAGATTTATCGATACCCATACATTTACTTATCTAATCAGCACTATATAAATACATTCATTCATAAAAACATATTTATATAACCTTTTTGTAATACTAAGTAGATAAATGCATTTATATTTATAGACAATTTTTATAAAATAAATATAAACATATTACATGAGCCTGATATTGAACGCAAATTTGTTTTCAATGCAAGTGCTTTCTAAAAACATTGTGATTTTCCCGAAGAAGTGCAGTACCAGAGAAACTCCAGACCCGTGCATCGAACTACATAAATGATGAAGTCAAGTAATACTCAAAGTGAATAAATAAATTAGAGCATCGTCTCTCACAATTCGTACTTTCACGATGCACCCAAACGCATTTCAAAAGTATCGCCGTCATTATACTGACATTGTTAAGAGCTTTTCTCCGAGACAAACCATAGGGAAGCGTGGGCGTGCTGGAAAAATAAAATCTCTCGGGAGTTGAAAGGAAAATCGAGGAAACGAAGAGAACGCGAGAGTGAGAGAGAAGATTCGTGCACTGACACAAAACCTTCATTCGATAAATCATCTTGAAGTTACGTCACAAGCAATTTCATTTCCCAAGAAGGTAGATATTATTATAAAGTGAACTGCTCTGGCTCTGGAAAGCGAACACGAATAAGGTAGACGTGAGACCGCTCCACGTCGAGGTGAATCTTTTTTCCTCTCTTCTCTGTCCCTTTTCCTGCCTCCTTTACTCTCGGTCTTCCTCTCTCTCTCTCTCTCTCTCTCTCTCTCTCTCTCTCTCTCTCTCTCTCTCTCTCCCTCTCTCTCTCTCCCTCTTATTTCCTTTTTCATTCTTTCGCGTACCAGCTCCCCGTCTTTTTCGCAGGATTTCCTTCGTGAATTTCGCGGTCGCGAGATAAGAGCAACCCCGAGCGTCGTTGTCTTTTCCGCCCCGTGCCGCGGGGCTTCGCGGTGTCGTCTCGAAGATTTTTGCAAGACTTTCGCCCGCTCCTCCACCTTAAAACTGGCAGTCGTGCCGTTTGCGGATATCGCGCTCGCATATATTAGTATATAGATTATTACGCAACACACAGTGAGAGAGAGAAAATTGAGAAATGCTAAATGGCCACGATTTGGCCTTGTCGAAAAATTCCCCTCTTTTGTTTCCAAATTTCCTTCACTATCGAAAGACTTTTATAGAGGCAGAAAAATGTACGGTTTCTATCCATCCGAACATATTTTCATCGCAAAAACATGAATAAATTCCGTCTTTTCGTTCATCGACAATAACAAGTGGGTTTTTGGACATTTGGAATTTTAATTGGATCTCATCCAGTCGTCCCTTGCCGCCACTAATGCAGGCAAACAAGTACCCACGTGTACGAGTCTGGTCCATATAAATAAACGATATAAGATTAACGCTCTCGTGTGTAATCGAGTAACAGGCAAGTCGGCTGGGTGTAAAAAATGTCGCGATATAGGTATGCTGTAGCTGTTGCAAAAAAAAAGAAAAGTACACTGCAACCTCTATTATCGGGACCTCCGCGGATGCAACAGCCCCCCACTGTGTGCCGAATATCGATCGGTGGAGCGCATGGTGGGAGATGCGCCAGGCCCTATCGCGAGGCTCGAAGCATGCTAGGCAATAAAAGAGGGCTTTGATGAGTACTGCTATAGGCTACGTCAGCTGCACAATTCAATGGTGCGCAACCTCTATTTTTACAAATATGATGGGGAGCCGGTCCCACCACTGTACCGATAATAGAGGTCGCACTGTATGGGCAAGATCCACCCAACTCTTCAGGGATCTCTACTGAAGATACGGGTTTTCCGTATAGTTTCTTTTCATTCTCGTACCCACGTTTCCTTGGACATCCTTTTTTCGACGTGTATTTTCGTATCGATACTTACTGAGCGTACCGGATACGCGTGGGTTTCGCGTGTGTCGCGGCAAGAACCACGGATCTGTTTCATTTTATCTGATCCCGCTCGGCCTGGAAAAAAAAACACATCCAGAGTAAATATAGATACGTAATGGGTACGGTTGGTACGTGCTAATGAAAGGGCGTAACGTGCGAAATTCAACGTGCAGAGTAAAGCAGGTTAAGTCCGTTTGTTGGTCGCCAATAACGATATCGAGGTGTATATCCCGCACGAAGTGTTTCGTTCTTTTTACGAATGAACAGCATTACCACCCCGTATCAACAAGAATAGCTGCGCATTTTTGCGCAATCTCTTCCAAAGCGGTTTCGAGTGAACATTCAAGCTGTCATCCATAAATTGCGCATCGTTAAAAATGCCTTTTTTCCGAAAGTCAAATGCCGAAGGGATTGCTGCGATTTTTCTTACCGACCGTCAACAGACTCGTAAATATTGCCGAGGAAAAAAAGAACTCGTGGCACGTTGATTCACAAACCGTGGCGGCGATCTTCAGTGCCAATGGAGTCCCTTATGAAAGTGGCCTGAGTCATAGTCCAGAACTTGAGACTGTAATAATGAATTAACATCGAAGGTATATTTTTGTTGCGGTTCACATTATTGACCCGTCGTCACTGACAAGGAACATCACTTAAGGCTCGGAACATCCTTAAGTTTGATTCCGTCGAAACTCATATATATGATCAGCATTGAAAACTATTAGACACTTTTTTTTCGGCTGAAAAGCAGGTTCAAGGAGGTAAACCACCCCTCGAAGGTGTGTGAACCCTCGATTTCTTTTTCAATACTTCTATAGTGGATTTTTCATCGCTTTACATGAAAAGAATTTTGGTCTATGTTTCATCTAGATCGGTGGACTGCTTGTGAATGAAACTGGAAAATCATCCCTCCACACGCCTTTCTTTGAGGGATGCTTTCTCGTCCTCAAAACCGTTTTTCCGCGGATAAGAAAAAATACGTGCCAAATAGTTGCCAATGCTTTATCACCTGTATGAGTTTCAACAAAAACGAAGGCGGGCACTTAAGTTATGCCCCTCCTGAGAAACGTGACGGTCGAGTTTATTAAACGGTTTTAAAATTATTCCAGACTTGCCAGTAGGAAAAGCCTTTAGTAGGAAAGTAACAAGTAGAAAAGTAACAAGGAACGTTACTTTGGTGTCCGCCTTCGATTTCGTTGATGCTCATGTATATGGTAAAGCATTGAAAAATATAAGGTACGTATTTTTTTCCCGCGGAAAAACGGTTTTAAGGGATGCAAGCACCCCTTAGAGTAAAAGATGTCAAAGGCTGATTTTGCATGCTGTTGAAGTTTGCACAGTTCACATATTTTTTACCAATTTCGACTATTAAAAGTACTCGAACATTTCCCCATCCATATTAGAAATCTACAAACTTAATGTACAGAGAAGGATTTTTAATCGTAATGAAAATCAAAGCAAAAAATAAATAAGAATTGTCATTGCACTCCAACGATGCGAACTTCAACGTCATGATATTGCAGTTTCACCCGCAAGCAGTCGACCGATTTTAGTCAAACAGAAATGAAAATTCTTTTAATGCAAGAGGATGAAAAATGCACTATGGGAACAGAAAAAAATGAGAAATAAGGGATCAACCACCCCTTTATGTTTCTTTCCCTCAACCCACGTTGAAAAGGGATGCATTGAATTAAATTGAAACACTTTTTAGGGGGGAATAAAATTAACTTTTACACATTTCTGCGTTTTCACTGAATCGCAAGCTTAAGGGGGTAAATCACATTTGATACATTTTCGACGATTTTAATGAGAATTGAGGGTTTTGGGGAAAATGAATCGTGAATTGATGTTCAGGGACTAAAAATATATCGATAGGGGCTTATAAATAAAATGAAAATCCAATTTTTTTGCATCGCGGCTAAAGCTAAATATCCTCGCTCAATCGCCGCTCATTTTTTTTTCGTTTCGATTTAAACCTTCGCTGTACACTCATCCTCTTCATCGTAGTTTCCTCTTCAAAATGGCGTTTGACTCAACGAGCTCCGGTGATTTTTCGATTTTCGACAGAATTTCAAATTCGGTCCATCTTTTTTCGCGCATTTTTCCATACCTTTACATCAATTTGGAGTTCGCAGAAATATGTTTAATCAGCATACACATCGTAAATACAGAAAGCAACAACTAAAACAACGAATTTGAAGTAAGTGATTATGAACCCCCTTAACAGTTGTGACAACCAATACTGGAGAAACGATAGTGTGGAAGTTCGCTCCATGGGAATGCAACGATCTTTTTTTTTAATTACTTCTTCACTTTCATTATTATCCAAAATCTTTGTAAACATTTACATCGTAGGTCTCGAAAAGGCACGCTAAAAATGTTTGCGTGATTTCCATTGACTGAATCGGCGAAAAATTGAGATATGAAGAGAATATTCTTTGTCAAACTAATTTGAACCTTAATGTATTGTGTTCATTCCTATTATTCTCCTTTATATTAAACGAGATAAAAATTATAAATAGCTGCATGGAAAGCCAGGTCCATTGACATGGATGATACTGAAGTTTGCATCGTTGCAAATGCAACGAAATTTTTTTTTTTTTTTTTTCAATTTTTGATAATCAACTGGTTGCTTTATGTGTTTGGTGAAGAAAAAACATGTATCCGCCATGTACGTCTCCCAGAAATCGCCCTTAAGCGTGGGTGAAAATCGAAAAAAATCGAAAAAAAATCGTATCTCCCGACGTACAGGTATCACACATTTTCTTTTTCGATATTCCCATTAAGGAGCTCTAGAAAGTAGTGTGGAAAAAGTTTGGATGATTTTCGAGATCCGGAAGCCACCCTTAAGCGAGGTTGAAAAATTGAGAAAAATCGAAAAAAAATCGCATCTCCCGACGGACAGGTATCACACATTTTCTTTTTCGATATTCGCATTGGGGAGCTCTAGAAAGTAGCCCGGAAAAAGTTTGGATGATTTTCGAGATCCGGAAGCCACCCTTAAGCGAGATTGAAAAATCGAAAAAAATCGACAAAAAATCGTATCTCCCGACGTACAGGTATCACACATTTTCTTTTTCGATATTCCCATTAAGGAGCTCTAGAAAGTAGTGTGGAAAAAGTTTGGATGATTTTCGAGATCCGGAAGCCACCCTTAAGCGAGGTTGAAAAATCCAAAAAAATCGAAAAAAAATCGTATCTCCCGACGGACAGGTATCACACATTTTCTTTTTCGATATTCGCATTGGGGAGCTCTAGAAAGTAGCCCGGCAAAAGTTTGGATGATTTTCGAGATCCGGAAGCCACCCTTAAGCGAGATTGAAAAATCGAAAAAAATCGACAAAAAATCGTATCTCCCGACGTACAGGTATCACACATTTTCTTTTCCGATATTCCCATTAAGGAGCTCTATAAAGTAGTGTGGAAAAAGTTTGGATGATTTTCGAGATCCGGAAACCACCCTTAAGCGAGGTTGAAAAATCCAAAAAAATCGAAAAAAAATCGTATCTCGCGACGTACAGGTATCACACATTTTATTTTTCGATATTTGCCTTAGGGAGCTCTAGAAAGTAGTCTGGAAAAAGTTTGGATGATTTTCGAGATCCGGAAGCCACCCTTAAGCGAGATTGAAAAATCGAAAAAAATCGACAAAAAATCGTATCTCCCGACGTACAGGTATCACACATTTTCTTTTTCGATATTCCCATTAAGGAGCTCTAGAAAGTAGTGTGGAAAAAGTTTGGATGAATTTCGAGATCCGGAAGCCACCCTTAAGCGAGGATGAAAAATCGAAAAAAATCGAAAAAAATCGTATCTCCCGACGGACAGGTATCACACATTTTCTTTTTCGATATTCGTATTGGGGAGCTCTAGAAAGTAGCCCGGAAAAAGTTTGGATGATTTTCGAGATCCGGAAGCCACCCTTAAGCGAGATTGAAAAATCGAAAAAAATCGACAAAAAATCGTATCTCCCGACGGACAGGTATCACACATTTTCTTTTTCGATATTCGCATTGGGGAGCTCTAGAAAGTAGCCCGGAAAAAGTTTGGATGATTTTCGAGATCCGGAATCCACCCTTAAGCGAGATTGAAAAATCGAAAAAAATCGAAAAAAAATCGTATCTCCCGACGTACAGGTATCACACATTTCCTTTTTCGATATTCCCATTAAGGAGCTCTAGAAAGTAGTGTGGAAAAAGTTTGGATGATTTTCGAGATCCGGAAGCCACCCTTAAGCGAGGTTGAAAAATCCAAAAAAATCGAAAAAAAATCGTATCTCCCGACGGACAGGTATCACACATTTTCTTTTTCGATATTCGCATTGGGGAGCTCTAGAAAGTAGCCCGGCAAAAGTTTGGATGATTTTCGAGATCCGGAAGCCACCCTTAAGCGAGATTGAAAAATCGAAAAAAATCGACAAAAAATCGTATCTCCCGACGTACAGGTATCACACATTTTCTTTTTCGATATTCCCATTAAGGAGCTCTAGAAAGTAGTGTGGAAAAAGTTTGGATGATTTTCGAGATCCGGAAACCACCCTTAAGCGAGGTTGAAAAATCCAAAAAAATCGAAAAAAAATCGTATCTCCCGACGTACAGGTATCACACATTTTATTTTTCGATATTTACCTTAGGGAGCTCTAGAAAGTAGTCTGGAAAAAGTTTGGATGATTTTCGAGATCCGGAAGCCACCCTTAAGCGAGATTGAACAATCGAAAAAAATCGACAAAACATCGTATCTCCCGACGTACAGGTATCACACATTTTCTTTTTCGATATTCCCATTAAGGAGCTCTAGAAAGTAGTGTGGAAAAAGTTTGGATGAATTTCGAGATCCGGAAGCCACCCTTTAGCGAGGATGAAAAATCGAAAAAAATCGAAAAAAAATCGTATCTCCCGACGGAAAGGTATCACACATTTTCTTTTTCGATATTCGCATTGGGGAGCTCTAGAAAGTAGCCCGGAAAAAGTTTGGATGATTTTCGAGATCCGGAAGCCACCCTTAAGTGAGATTGAAAAATCGAAAAAAATCGACAAAAAATCGTATCTCCCGACGTACAGGTATCACACATTTTCTTTTTCGATATTCCCATTAAGGAGCTCTAGAAAGTAGTGTGGAAAAAGTTTGGATGAATTTCGAGATCCGGAAGCCACCCTTAAGCGAGGTTGAAAAATTGAAAAAAATCGAAAAAAAATCGTATCTCCCGACGGACAGGTATCACACATTTTCTTTTTCGATATTCGCATTGGGGAGCTCTAGAAAGTAGCCCGGAAAAAGTTTGGATGATTTTCGAGATCCGGAATCCACCCTTAAGCGAGATTGAAAAATCGAAAAAAATCGAAAAAAAATCGTATCTCCCGACGTACAGGTATCACACATTTCCTTTTTCGATATTCCCATTAAGGAGCTCTAGAAAGTAGAGTGGAAAAAGTTTGGATGATTTTCGAGATCCGGAAGCCACCCTTAAGCGAGGTTGAAAAATCCAAAAAAATCGAGAAAAAAATCGTATCTCCCGACGGACAGGTATCACACATTTTCTTTTTCGATATTCGCATTGGGGAGCTCTAGAAAGTAGCCCGGCAAAAGTTTGGATGATTTTCGAGATCCGGAAGCCACCCTTAAACGAGATTGAAAAATCGAAAAAAATCGACAAAAAATCGTATCTCCCGACGTACAGGTATCACACATTTTCTTTTTCGATATTCCCATTAAGGAGCTCTAGAAAGTAGTGTGGAAAAAGTTTGGATGATTTTCGAGATCCGGAAACCACCCTTAAGCGAGGTTGAAAAATCCAAAAAAATCGAAAAAAAATCGTATCTCCCGACGTACAGGTATCACACATTTTATTTTTCGATATTTACCTTAGGGAGCTCTAGAAAGTAGTCTGGAAAAAGTTTGGATGATTTTCGAGATCCGGAAGCCACCCTTAAGCGAGATTGAAAAATCGAAAAAAATCGACAAAACATCGTATCTCCCGACGTACAGGTATCACACATTTTCTTTTTCGATATTCCCATTAAGGAGCTCTAGAAAGTAGTGTGGAAAAAGTTTGGATGAATTTCGAGATCCGGAAGCCACCCTTTAGCGAGGATGAAAAATCGAAAAAAATCGACAAAAAATCGTATCTCCCGACGTACGGGAATCACACATTTTCTTTTTCGATATTCGCATTAGGGACCTCTAGAAAGTAGCCTGGAAAAAGTTTGGATGATTTTCGAGATCCGGAAGCCACCCTTAAGCGAAGTTGAAAAATCGAAAAAAAATCGAAAAAAAATCGTATCTCCCGACGTACAGGTATCACACATTTTCTTTTTCGATATTCCCATTAAGGAGCTCTAGAAAGTAGTGTGGAAAAAGTTTGGATGATTTTCGAGATCCGGAAGCCACCCTTAAGCGAGGTTGAAAAATTGAAAAAAGTCGAAAAAAAATCGTATCTCCCGACGGACAGGTATCACACATTTTCTTTTTCGATATTCGCATTAGGGACCTCTAGAAAGTAGCCTGGAAAAAGTTTGGATGATTTTTGAGATCCGGAAGCCACCCTTAAGCGAAGCTGAAAAATTGAAAAAAAAAATCGAAAAAAATCGTATCTCCCGACGTGCAGGTATCACACATTTTCTTTTTCGATATTCCCATGAAGGAGCTCTAGAAAGTAGTGTGGAAAAAGTTTGGATGATTTTCGAGATCCGGAAGCCACCCTTAAGCGAGGTTGAAAGATCCACAAAAATCGAAAAAAAATCGTATCTCCCGACGTACAGGTATCACACATTTTCTTTTTCGATAGTCGCATTAGGGAGCTCTAGAAAGTAGCCCGGAAAAAGTTTGGATGATTTTCGAGATCCGGAAGCCACCCTTAAGCGAGGTTGAAAAATCGAAAAAAATCGACAAAAAATCGTATCTCCCGACGTACAGGTATCACACATTTGATTTTTCGATATTCCCATTAAGGAGCTCTAGAAAGTAGTGTGGAAAAAGTTTGGATGAATTTCGAGATCCGGAAGCCACCCTTTAGCGAGGATGAAAAATCGAAAAAAATCGAAAAAAAATCGTATCTCCCGACGGAAAGGTATCACACATTTTCTTTTTCGATATTCGCATTGGGGAGCTCTAGAAAGTAGCCCGGAAAAAGTTTGGATGATTTTCGAGATCCGGAATCCACCCTTAAGCGAGATTGAAAAATCGAAAAAAATCGAAAAAAAATCGTATCTCCCGACGTACAGGTATCACACATTTCCTTTTTCGATATTCCCATTAAGGAGCTCTAGAAAGTAGAGTGGAAAAAGTTTGGATGATTTTCGAGATCCGGAAGCCACCCTTAAGCGAGGTTGAAAAATCCAAAAAAATCGAAAAAAAATCGTATCTCCCGACGGACAGGTATCACACATTTTCTTTTTCGATATTCGCATTGGGGAGCTCTAGAAAGTAGCCCGGCAAAAGTTTGGATGATTTTCGAGATCCGGAAGCCACCCTTAAACGAGATTGAAAAATCGAAAAAAATCGACAAAAAATCGTATCTCCCGACGTACAGGTATCACACATTTTCTTTTTCGATATTCCCATTAAGGAGCTCTAGAAAGTAGTGTGGAAAAAGTTTGGATGATTTTCGAGATCCGGAAACCACCCTTAAGCGAGGTTGAAAAATCCAAAAAAATCGAAAAAAAATCGTATCTCCCGACGTACAGGTATCACACATTTTATTTTTCGATATTTACCTTAGGGAGCTCTAGAAAGTAGTCTGGAAAAAGTTTGGATGATTTTCGAGATCCGGAAGCCACCCTTAAGCGAGATTGAAAAATCGAAAAAAATCGACAAAACATCGTATCTCCCGACGTACAGGTATCACACATTTTCTTTTTCGATATTCCCATTAAGGAGCTCTAGAAAGTAGTGTGGAAAAAGTTTGGATGAATTTCGAGATCCGGAAGCCACCCTTTAGCGAGGATGAAAAATCGAAAAAAATCGAAAAAAAATCGTATCTCCCGACGGAAAGGTATCACACATTTTCTTTTTCGATATTCGCATTGGGGAGCTCTAGAAAGTAGCCCGGAAAAAGTTTGGATGATTTTCGAGATCCGGAAGCCACCCTTAAGTGAGATTGAAAAATCGAAAAAAATCGACAAAAAATCGTATCTCCCGACGTACAGGTATCACACATTTTCTTTTTCGATATTCCCATTAAGGAGCTCTAGAAAGTAGTGTGGAAAAAGTTTGGATGAATTTCGAGATCCGGAAGCCACCCTTAAGCGAGGTTGAAAAATTGAAAAAAATCGAAAAAAAATCGTATCTCCCGACGGACAGGTATCACACATTTTCTTTTTCGATATTCGCATTGGGGAGCTCTAGAAAGTAGCCCGGAAAAAGTTTGGATGATTTTCGAGATCCGGAAGCCACCCTTAAGCGAGATTGAAAAATAGAAAAAAATCGACAAAAAATCGTATCTCCCGACGTACGGGAATCACACATTTTCTTTTTCGATATTCGCATTAGGGACCTCTAGAAAGTAGCCTGGAAAAAGTTTGGATGATTTTCGAGATCCGGAAGCCACCCTTAAGCGAAGTTGAAAAATCGAAAAAAAATCGAAAAAAAATCGTATCTCCCGACGTACAGGTATCACACATTTTCTTTTTCGATATTCCCATTAAGGAGCTCTAGAAAGTAGTGTGGAAAAAGTTTGGATGATTTTCGAGATCCGGAAGCCACCCTTAAGCGAGGTTGAAAAATTGAAAAAAGTCGAAAAAAAATCGTATCTCCCAACGGACAGGTATCACACATTTTCTTTTTCGATATTCGCATTAGGGACCTCTAGAAAGTAGCCTGGAAAAAGTTTGGATGATTTTTGAGATCCGGAAGCCACCCTTAAGCGAAGTTGAAAAATTGAAAAAAAAATCGAAAAAAATCGTATCTCCCGACGTGCAGGTATCACACATTTTCTTTTTCGATATTCCCATGAAGGAGCTCTAGAAAGTAGTGTGGAAAAAGTTTGGATGATTTTCGAGATCCGGAAGCCACCCTTAAGCGAGGTTGAAAGATCCACAAAAATCGAAAAAAAATCGTATCTCCCGACGTACAGGTATCACACATTTTCTTTTTCGATAGTCGCATTAGGGAGCTCTAGAAAGTAGCCCGGAAAAAGTTTGGATGATTTTCGAGATCCGGAAGCCACCCTTAAGCGAGGTTGAAAAATCGAAAAAAATCGACAAAAAATCGTATCTCCCGACGTACAGGTATCACACATTTGATTTTTCGATATTCGGATTAGGGAGCTCTAGAAAGTAGTCTGGAAAAAGTTTGGATGATTTTCGAGATCCGGAAGCCACCCTTAAGCGAGATTGAAAAATCTAAAAAAAATCGAAAAAAATTGTATCTCCCGACGGACAGGTATCACACATTTTCTTTTTCGATATTCGCATTAGGGAGCTCTAGAAAGTAGCCCGGAAAAAGTTTGGATGATTTTCGAGATCCGGAAGCCACCCTTAAGCGAGGTTGAAAAAACGAAAAAAATCGACAAAAAATCGTATCTCCCGACGTACAGGTATCACACATTTTATTTTTCGATATTCGCATTAGGGAGCTCTAGAAAGTAGCCTGGAAAAAGTTTGGATGATTTTCGAGATCCGGAAGCCACCCTTAAGCGAGGTTGAAACATCGAAAAAAAAATAATAAAAAATCGTATCTCCCGACGTACAGGTATCACACACTTTCTTTTTCGATATTCGCATTAAGGAGCTCTAGAAAGTAGTGTGGAAAAAGTTTGGATGATTTTCGAGATCCGGAAGCCACCCTTAAGCGAGGTTGAAAAATCGAAAAAAAATCGACGAAAAATCGTATCTCCCGACGTACAGGTATCACACATTTTCTTTTTCGATATTCGCATTAGGGAGCTCTCGAAAGTGGTGTGGAAAAAGTTTGGATGATTTTCGAGATCCGGAAGCCACCCTTAAGCGAGGTTGAAAAATCGAAAAAAATCGAAAAAAATTGTATCTTCCGACGTACAGGTATCACACATTTTATTTCTCGATATTCGCATTAGGGAGCTCTAGAAAGTAGTATGGAAAAAGTTTGGATGATTTTCGAGATCCGGAAGCCACCCTTAAGCGAGGTTGAAAAATCGAAAAAAAATCGACAAAAAATCGTATCTCCCGACGTACAGGTATCACACATTTTCTTTTTCGATATTCGCATTAGGGAGCTCTAGAAAGTAGTCTGGAAAAAGTTTGGATGATTTTCGAGATCTGGAAGCCACCCTTAAGCGAGGTTGAAAAATCGAAAAAAATCGACAAAAAATCGTATCTCCCGACGTACAGGTATCACACATTTTATTTCTCCATATTCGCATTAGGGAGCTCTAGAAAGTAGTCTGGAAAAAGTTTGGATGATTTTCGAGATCCGGAAGCCACCCTTAAGCGAGATTGAAAAATCTAAAAAAAATCGAAAAAAATTGTATCTTCCGACGTACAGGTATCACACATTTTCTTTTTCGATATTCGCATTAGGGAGCTGTAGAAAGTAGCCCGGAAAAAGTATGGATGATTTTCGAGATCCGGAAGCCACCCTTAAGCGAGGTTGAAAAATCGAAAAAAAATCGACGAAAAATCGTATCTCCCGACGTACAGGTATCACACATTTTCTTTTTCGATATTCGCATTAGGGAGCTCTCGAAAGTGGTGTGGAAAAAGTTTGGATGATTTTCGAGATCCGGAAGCCACCCTTAAGCGAGGTTGAAAAATCGAAAAAAATCGACAAAAAATCGTATCTCCCGACGTACAGGTATCACACATTTTATTTCTCCATATTCGCATTAGGGAGCTCTAGAAAGTAGTCTGGAAAAAGTTTGGATGATTTTCGAGATCCGGAAGCCACCCTTAAGCGAGATTGAAAAATCTAAAAAAAATCGAAAAAAATTGTATCTTCCGACGTACAGGTATCACACATTTTCTTTTTCGATATTCGCATTAGGGAGCTCTAGAAAGTAGCCCGGAAAAAGTTTGGATGATTTTCGAAATCCGGAAGCCACCCTTCCGAGGTTGAAAAATCGAAAAAAAAATCGAAAAAAATCGTATCTCCCCACGTACAGGTATCACACATTTTCTTTTTCGATATTCGCATTAGGGAGCTCTAGAAAGTAGTGTGGAAAAAGTTTGGATGATTTTCGAGATCCGGAAGCCACCCTTAAGCGAGGTTGAAAAATCGAAAAAAATCGACAAAAAATCGTATCTCCCGACGTACAGGTATCACACATTTTCTTTTTCGATATTCGCATTAGGGACCTCTAGAAAGTAGCCTGGAAAACGTTTGGATGATTTTCGAGATCCGGAAGCCACCCTTAACCGAGATTGAAAAATCTAAAAAAAAATCGAAAAAAATTGTATCTTCCGACGTACAGGTATCACACATTTTCTTTTTCGATATTTGCATTAGGGAGCTCTACAAAGTAGTGTGGAAAAAATTTGGATGATTTTCGAGATCCGGAAGCCACCCTTAAGCGACTTTGAAAAATCGAAAAAAATTGACAAAAAATCGTATCTCCCGACGTACTTGTGTCACACATTTTATTTTTCGATATTCGCATTAGGGAGCTCTAGAAAGTAGTCTGGAAAAAGTTTGGATGATTTTCGAGATCCGGAAGCCACCCTTAAGCGAGATTGAAAAATCTAAAAAAAATCGAAAAAAATTGTATCTTCCGACGTACAGGTATCACACATTTTCTTTTTCGATATTCGCATTAGGGAGCTCTAGAAAGTAGTGTGGAAAAAGTTTGGATGATTTTCGAGATCCGGAAGCCACCCTTAAGCGAGGTTGAAAAATCGAAAAAAAATCGACGAAAAATCGTATCTCCCGACGTACAGGTATCACACATTTTCTTTTTCGATATTCGCATTAGGGAGCTCTCGAAAGTGGTGTGGAAAAAGTTTGGATGATTTTCGAGATCCGGAAGCCACCCTTAAGCGAGGTTGAAAAATCGAAAAAAATCGACAAAAAATCGTATCTCCCGACGTACAGGTATCACACATTTTATTTCTCCATATTCGCATTAGGGAGCTCTAGAAAGTAGTCTGGAAAAAGTTTGGATGATTTTCGAGATCCGGAAGCCACCCTTAAGCGAGATTGAATAATCTAAAAAAAATCGAAAAAAATTGTATCTTCCGACGTACAGGTATCACACATTTTCTTTTTCGATATTCGCATTAGGGAGCTCTAGAAAGTAGCCCGGAAAAAGTTTGGATGATTTTCGAAATCCGGAAGCCACCCTTAAGCGAGGTTGAAAAATCGAAAAAAAAATCGAAAAAAATCGTATCTCCCCACGTACAGGTATCACACATTTTCTTTTTCGATATTCGCATTAGGGAGCTCTAGAAAGTAGTGTGGAAAAAGTTTGGATGATTTTCGAGATCCGGAAGCCACCCTTAAGCGAGGTTGAAAAATCGAAAAAAATCGACAAAAAATCGTATCTCCCGACGTACAGGTATCACACATTTTCTTTTTCGATATTCCCATTAAGGAGCTCTAGAAAGTAGTGTGGAAAAAGTTTGGATGATTTTCGAGATCCGGAAGCCACCCTAAAGCGAGGTTGAAAAAACGAAAAAAATCGACAAAAAATCGTATCTCCCGACGTACAGGTATCACACATTTTATTTTTCGATATTCGCATTAGGGAGCTCTAGAAAGTAGCCTGGAAAAAGTTTGGATGATTTTCGAGATCCGGAAGCCACCCTTAAGCGAGGTTGAAAAATCGAAAAAAAAATAATAAAAAATCGTATCTCCCGACGTACAGGTATCACACACTTTCTTTTTCGATATTCGCATTAAGGAGCTCTAGAAAGTAGTGTGGAAAAAGTTTGGATGATTTTCGAGATCCGGAAGCCACCCTTAAGCGAGGTTGAAAAATCGAAAAAAAATCGACGAAAAATCGTATCTCCCGACGTACAGGTATCACACATTTTCTTTTTCGATATTCGCATTAGGGAGCTCTCGAAAGTGGTGTGGAAAAAGTTTGGATGATTTTCGAGATCCGGAAGCCACCCTTAAGCGAGGTTGAAAAATCGAAAAAAATCGAAAAAAATTGTATCTTCCGACGTACAGGTATCACACATTTTATTTCTCGATATTCGCATTAGGGAGCTCTAGAAAGTAGTATGGAAAAAGTTTGGATGATTTTCGAGATCCGGAAGCCACCCTTAAGCGAGGTTGAAAAATCGAAAAAAAATCGACAAAAAATCGTATCTCCCGACGTACAGGTATCACACATTTTCTTTTTCGATATTCGCATTAGGGAGCTCTAGAAAGTAGTCTGGAAAAAGTTTGGATGATTTTCGAGATCCGGAAGCCACCCTTAAGCGAGGTTGAAAAATCGAAAAAAATCGACAAAAAATCGTATCTCCCGACGTACCGGTATCACACATTTTATTTCTCCATATTCGCATTAGGGAGCTCTAGAAAGTAGTCTGGAAAAAGTTTGGATGATTTTCGAGATCCGGAAGCCACCCTTAAGCGAGATTGAAAAATCTAAAAAAAATCGAAAAAAATTGTATCTTCCGACGTACAGGTATCACACATTTTCTTTTTCGATATTCGCATTAGGGAGCTCTAGAAAGTAGCCCGGAAAAAGTATGGATGATTTTCGAGATCCGGAAGCCACCCTTAAGCGAGGTTGAAAAATCGAAAAAAAAATCGAAAAAAATCGTATCTCCCCACGTACAGGTATCACACATTTTCTTTTTCGATATTCGCATTAGGGAGCTCTAGAAAGTAGTGTGGAAAAAGTTTGGATGATTTTCGAGATCCGGAAGCCACCCTTAAGCGAGGTTGAAAAATCGAAAAAAATCGACAAAAAATCGTATCTTCCGACGTACAGGTATCACACATTTTCTTTTTCGATATTTGCATTAGGGAGCTCTACAAAGTAGTGTGGAAAAAATTTGGATGATTTTCGAGATCCGGAAGCCACCCTTAAGCGACTTTGAAAAATCGAAAAAAATTGACAAAAAATCGTATCTCCCGACGTACTTGTGTCACACATTTTATTTTTCGATATTCGCATTAGGGAGCTCTAGAAAGTAGTCTGGAAAAAGTTTGGATGATTTTCGAGATCCGGAAGCCACCCTTAAGCGAGATTGAAAAATCTAAAAAAAATCGAAAAAAATTGTATCTTCCGACGTACAGGTATCACACATTTTCTTTTTCGATATTCGCATTAGGGAGCTCTAGAAAGTAGTGTGGAAAAAGTTTGGATGATTTTCGAGATCCGGAAGCCACCCTTAAGCGAGGTTGAAAAATCGAAAAAAAATCGACGAAAAATCGTATCTCCCGACGTACAGGTATCACACATTTTCTTTTTCGATATTCGCATTAGGGAGCTCTCGAAAGTGGTGTGGAAAAAGTTTGGATGATTTTCGAGATCCGGAAGCCACCCTTAAGCGAGGTTGAAAAATCGAAAAAAATCGACAAAAAATCGTATCTCCCGACGTACAGGTATCACACATTTTATTTCTCCATATTCGCATTAGGGAGCTCTAGAAAGTAGTCTGGAAAAAGTTTGGATGATTTTCGAGATCCGGAAGCCACCCTTAAGCGAGATTGAAAAATCTAAAAAAAATCGAAAAAAATTGTATCTTCCGACGTACAGGTATCACACATTTTCTTTTTCGATATTCGCATTAGGGAGCTCTAGAAAGTAGCCCGGAAAAAGTTTGGATGATTTTCGAAATCCGGAAGCCACCCTTCCGAGGTTGAAAAATCGAAAAAAAAATCGAAAAAAATCGTATCTCCCCACGTACAGGTATCACACATTTTCTTTTTCGATATTCGCATTAGGGAGCTCTAGAAAGTAGTGTGGAAAAAGTTTGGATGATTTTCGAGATCCGGAAGCCACCCTTAAGCGAGGTTGAAAAATCGAAAAAAATCGACAAAAAATCGTATCTCCCGACGTACAGGTATCACACATTTTATTTTTCGATATTCGCATTAGGGAGCTCTAGAAAGTAGCCTGGAAAAAGTTTGGATGATTTTCGAGATCCGGAAGCCACCCTTAAGCGAGGTTGAAACATCGAAAAAAAAATAATAAAAAATCGTATCTCCCGACGTACAGGTATCACACACTTTCTTTTTCGATATTCGCATTAAGGAGCTCTAGAAAGTAGTGTGGAAAAAGTTTGGATGATTTTCGAGATCCGGAAGCCACCCTTAAGCGAGGTTGAAAAATCGAAAAAAAATCGACGAAAAATCGTATCTCCCGACGTACAGGTATCACACATTTTCTTTTTCGATATTCGCATTAGGGAGCTCTCGAAAGTGGTGTGGAAAAAGTTTGGATGATTTTCGAGATCCGGAAGCCACCCTTAAGCGAGGTTGAAAAATCGAAAAAAATCGAAAAAAATTGTATCTTCCGACGTACAGGTATCACACATTTTATTTCTCGATATTCGCATTAGGGAGCTCTAGAAAGTAGTATGGAAAAAGTTTGGATGATTTTCGAGATCCGGAAGCCACCCTTAAGCGAGGTTGAAAAATCGAAAAAAAATCGACAAAAAATCGTATCTCCCGACGTACAGGTATCACACATTTTCTTTTTCGATATTCGCATTAGGGAGCTCTAGAAAGTAGTCTGGAAAAAGTTTGGATGATTTTCGAGATCTGGAAGCCACCCTTAAGCGAGGTTGAAAAATCGAAAAAAATCGACAAAAAATCGTATCTCCCGACGTACAGGTATCACACATTTTATTTCTCCATATTCGCATTAGGGAGCTCTAGAAAGTAGTCTGGAAAAAGTTTGGATGATTTTCGAGATCCGGAAGCCACCCTTAAGCGAGATTGAAAAATCTAAAAAAAATCGAAAAAAATTGTATCTTCCGACGTACAGGTATCACACATTTTCTTTTTCGATATTCGCATTAGGGAGCTGTAGAAAGTAGCCCGGAAAAAGTATGGATGATTTTCGAGATCCGGAAGCCACCCTTAAGCGAGGTTGAAAAATCGAAAAAAAATCGACGAAAAATCGTATCTCCCGACGTACAGGTATCACACATTTTCTTTTTCGATATTCGCATTAGGGAGCTCTCGAAAGTGGTGTGGAAAAAGTTTGGATGATTTTCGAGATCCGGAAGCCACCCTTAAGCGAGGTTGAAAAATCGAAAAAAATCGACAAAAAATCGTATCTCCCGACGTACAGGTATCACACATTTTATTTCTCCATATTCGCATTAGGGAGCTCTAGAAAGTAGTCTGGAAAAAGTTTGGATGATTTTCGAGATCCGGAAGCCACCCTTAAGCGAGATTGAAAAATCTAAAAAAAATCGAAAAAAATTGTATCTTCCGACGTACAGGTATCACACATTTTCTTTTTCGATATTCGCATTAGGGAGCTCTAGAAAGTAGCCCGGAAAAAGTTTGGATGATTTTCGAAATCCGGAAGCCACCCTTCCGAGGTTGAAAAATCGAAAAAAAAATCGAAAAAAATCGTATCTCCCCACGTACAGGTATCACACATTTTCTTTTTCGATATTCGCATTAGGGAGCTCTAGAAAGTAGTGTGGAAAAAGTTTGGATGATTTTCGAGATCCGGAAGCCACCCTTAAGCGAGGTTGAAAAATCGAAAAAAATCGACAAAAAATCGTATCTCCCGACGTACAGGTATCACACATTTTCTTTTTCGATATTCGCATTAGGGACCTCTAGAAAGTAGCCTGGAAAACGTTTGGATGATTTTCGAGATCCGGAAGCCACCCTTAAGCGAGATTGAAAAATCTAAAAAAAAATCGAAAAAAATTGTATCTTCCGACGTACAGGTATCACACATTTTCTTTTTCGATATTTGCATTAGGGAGCTCTACAAAGTAGTGTGGAAAAAATTTGGATGATTTTCGAGATCCGGAAGCCACCCTTAAGCGACTTTGAAAAATCGAAAAAAATTGACAAAAAATCGTATCTCCCGACGTACTTGTGTCACACATTTTATTTTTCGATATTCGCATTAGGGAGCTCTAGAAAGTAGTCTGGAAAAAGTTTGGATGATTTTCGAGATCCGGAAGCCACCCTTAAGCGAGATTGAAAAATCTAAAAAAAATCGAAAAAAATTGTATCTTCCGACGTACAGGTATCACACATTTTCTTTTTCGATATTCGCATTAGGGAGCTCTAGAAAGTAGTGTGGAAAAAGTTTGGATGATTTTCGAGATCCGGAAGCCACCCTTAAGCGAGGTTGAAAAATCGAAAAAAAATCGACGAAAAATCGTATCTCCCGACGTACAGGTATCACACATTTTCTTTTTCGATATTCGCATTAGGGAGCTCTCGAAAGTGGTGTGGAAAAAGTTTGGATGATTTTCGAGATCCGGAAGCCACCCTTAAGCGAGGTTGAAAAATCGAAAAAAATCGACAAAAAATCGTATCTCCCGACGTACAGGTATCACACATTTTATTTCTCCATATTCGCATTAGGGAGCTCTAGAAAGTAGTCTGGAAAAAGTTTGGATGATTTTCGAGATCCGGAAGCCACCCTTAAGCGAGATTGAATAATCTAAAAAAAATCGAAAAAAATTGTATCTTCCGACGTACAGGTATCACACATTTTCTTTTTCGATATTCGCATTAGGGAGCTCTAGAAAGTAGCCCGGAAAAAGTTTGGATGATTTTCGAAATCCGGAAGCCACCCTTAAGCGAGGTTGAAAAATCGAAAAAAAAATCGAAAAAAATCGTATCTCCCCACGTACAGGTATCACACATTTTCTTTTTCGATATTCGCATTAGGGAGCTCTAGAAAGTAGTGTGGAAAAAGTTTGGATGATTTTCGAGATCCGGAAGCCACCCTTAAGCGAGGTTGAAAAATCGAAAAAAATCGACAAAAAATCGTATCTCCCGACGTACAGGTATCACACATTTTCTTTTTCGATATTCCCATTAAGGAGCTCTAGAAAGTAGTGTGGAAAAAGTTTGGATGATTTTCGAGATCCGGAAGCCACCCTAAAGCGAGGTTGAAAAAACGAAAAAAATCGACAAAAAATCGTATCTCCCGACGTACAGGTATCACACATTTTATTTTTCGATATTCGCATTAGGGAGCTCTAGAAAGTAGCCTGGAAAAAGTTTGGATGATTTTCGAGATCCGGAAGCCACCCTTAAGCGAGGTTGAAAAATCGAAAAAAAAATAATAAAAAATCGTATCTCCCGACGTACAGGTATCACACACTTTCTTTTTCGATATTCGCATTAAGGAGCTCTAGAAAGTAGTGTGGAAAAAGTTTGGATGATTTTCGAGATCCGGAAGCCACCCTTAAGCGAGGTTGAAAAATCGAAAAAAAATCGACGAAAAATCGTATCTCCCGACGTACAGGTATCACACATTTTCTTTTTCGATATTCGCATTAGGGAGCTCTCGAAAGTGGTGTGGAAAAAGTTTGGATGATTTTCGAGATCCGGAAGCCACCCTTAAGCGAGGTTGAAAAATCGAAAAAAATCGAAAAAAATTGTATCTTCCGACGTACAGGTATCACACATTTTATTTCTCGATATTCGCATTAGGGAGCTCTAGAAAGTAGTATGGAAAAAGTTTGGATGATTTTCGAGATCCGGAAGCCACCCTTAAGCGAGGTTGAAAAATCGAAAAAAAATCGACAAAAAATCGTATCTCCCGACGTACAGGTATCACACATTTTCTTTTTCGATATTCGCATTAGGGAGCTCTAGAAAGTAGTCTGGAAAAAGTTTGGATGATTTTCGAGATCCGGAAGCCACCCTTAAGCGAGGTTGAAAAATCGAAAAAAATCGACAAAAAATCGTATCTCCCGACGTACCGGTATCACACATTTTATTTCTCCATATTCGCATTAGGGAGCTCTAGAAAGTAGTCTGGAAAAAGTTTGGATGATTTTCGAGATCCGGAAGCCACCCTTAAGCGAGATTGAAAAATCTAAAAAAAATCGAAAAAAATTGTATCTTCCGACGTACAGGTATCACACATTTTCTTTTTCGATATTCGCATTAGGGAGCTCTAGAAAGTAGCCCGGAAAAAGTATGGATGATTTTCGAGATCCGGAAGCCACCCTTAAGCGAGGTTGAAAAATCGAAAAAAAAATCGAAAAAAATCGTATCTCCCCACGTACAGGTATCACACATTTTCTTTTTCGATATTCGCATTAGGGAGCTCTAGAAAGTAGTGTGGAAAAAGTTTGGATGATTTTCGAGATCCGGAAGCCACCCTTAAGCGAGGTTGAAAAATCGAAAAAAATCGACAAAAAATCGTATCTTCCGACGTACAGGTATCACACATTTTCTTTTTCGATATTTGCATTAGGGAGCTCTACAAAGTAGTGTGGAAAAAATTTGGATGATTTTCGAGATCCGGAAGCCACCCTTAAGCGACTTTGAAAAATCGAAAAAAATTGACAAAAAATCGTATCTCCCGACGTACTTGTGTCACACATTTTATTTTTCGATATTCGCATTAGGGAGCTCTAGAAAGTAGTCTGGAAAAAGTTTGGATGATTTTCGAGATCCGGAAGCCACCCTTAAGCGAGATTGAAAAATCTAAAAAAAATCGAAAAAAATTGTATCTTCCGACGTACAGGTATCACACATTTTCTTTTTCGATATTCGCATTAGGGAGCTCTAGAAAGTAGTGTGGAAAAAGTTTGGATGATTTTCGAGATCCGGAAGCCACCCTTAAGCGAGGTTGAAAAATCGAAAAAAAATCGACGAAAAATCGTATCTCCCGACGTACAGGTATCACACATTTTCTTTTTCGATATTCGCATTAGGGAGCTCTCGAAAGTGGTGTGGAAAAAGTTTGGATGATTTTCGAGATCCGGAAGCCACCCTTAAGCGAGGTTGAAAAATCGAAAAAAATCGACAAAAAATCGTATCTCCCGACGTACAGGTATCACACATTTTATTTCTCCATATTCGCATTAGGGAGCTCTAGAAAGTAGTCTGGAAAAAGTTTGGATGATTTTCGAGATCCGGAAGCCACCCTTAAGCGAGATTGAAAAATCTAAAAAAAATCGAAAAAAATTGTATCTTCCGACGTACAGGTATCACACATTTTCTTTTTCGATATTCGCATTAGGGAGCTCTAGAAAGTAGCCCGGAAAAAGTTTGGATGATTTTCGAAATCCGGAAGCCACCCTTCCGAGGTTGAAAAATCGAAAAAAAAATCGAAAAAAATCGTATCTCCCCACGTACAGGTATCACACATTTTCTTTTTCGATATTCGCATTAGGGAGCTCTAGAAAGTAGTGTGGAAAAAGTTTGGATGATTTTCGAGATCCGGAAGCCACCCTTAAGCGAGGTTGAAAAATCGAAAAAAATCGACAAAAAATCGTATCTCCCGACGTACAGGTATCACACATTTTCTTTTTCGATATTCGCATTAGGGACCTCTAGAAAGTAGCCTGGAAAACGTTTGGATGATTTTCGAGATCCGGAAGCCACCCTTAAGCGAGATTGAAAAATCTAAAAAAAAAATCGAAAAAAATTGTATCTTCCGACGTACAGGTATCACACATTTTCTTTTTCGATATTTGCATTAGGGAGCTCTACAAAGTAGTGTGGAAAAAATTTGGATGATTTTCGAGATCCGGAAGCCACCCTTAAGCGACTTTGAAAAATCGAAAAAAATTGACAAAAAATCGTATCTCCCGACGTACTTGTGTCACACATTTTATTTTTCGATATTCGCATTAGGGAGCTCTAGAAAGTAGTCTGGAAAAAGTTTGGATGATTTTCGAGATCCGGAAGCCACCCTTAAGCGAGATTGAAAAATCTAAAAAAAATCGAAAAAAATTGTATCTTCCGACGTACAGGTATCACACATTTTCTTTTTCGATATTCGCATTAGGGAGCTCTAGAAAGTAGTGTGGAAAAAGTTTGGATGATTTTCGAGATCCGGAAGCCACCCTTAAGCGAGGTTGAAAAATCGAAAAAAAATCGACGAAAAATCGTATCTCCCGACGTACAGGTATCACACATTTTCTTTTTCGATATTCGCATTAGGGAGCTCTCGAAAGTGGTGTGGAAAAAGTTTGGATGATTTTCGAGATCCGGAAGCCACCCTTAAGCGAGGTTGAAAAATCGAAAAAAATCGACAAAAAATCGTATCTCCCGACGTACAGGTATCACACATTTTATTTCTCCATATTCGCATTAGGGAGCTCTAGAAAGTAGTCTGGAAAAAGTTTGGATGATTTTCGAGATCCGGACGCCACCCTTAAGCGAGATTGAAAAATCTAAAAAAAATCGAAAAAAATTGTATCTTCCGACGTACAGGTATCACACATTTTCTTTTTCGATATTCGCATTAGGGAGCTCTAGAAAGTAGCCCGGAAAAAGTTTGGATGATTTTCGAAATCCGGAAGCCACCCTTAAGCGAGGTTGAAAAATCGAAAAAAAAATCGAAAAAAATCGTATCTCCCCACGTACAGGTATCACACATTTTCTTTTTCGATATTCGCATTAGGGAGCTCTAGAAAGTAGTGTGGAAAAAGTTTGGATGATTTTCGAGATCCGGAAGCCACCCTTAAGCGAGGTTGAAAAATCGAAAAAAATCGACAAAAAATCGTATCTCCCGACGTACAGGTATCACACATTTTCTTTTTCGATATTCGCATTAGGGACCTCTAGAAAGTAGCCTGGAAAACGTTTGGATGATTTTCGAGATCCGGAAGCCACCCTTAAGCGAGATTGAAAAATCTAAAAAAAAAATCGAAAAAAATTGTATCTTCCGACGTACAGGTATCACACATTTTCTTTTTCGATATTTGCATTAGGGAGCTCTACAAAGTAGTGTGGAAAAAATTTGGATGATTTTCGAGATCCGGAAGCCACCCTTAAGCGACTTTGAAAAATCGAAAAAAATTGACAAAAAATCGTATCTCTCGACGTACTTGTGTCACACATTTTATTTTTCGATATTCGCATTAGGGAGCTCTAGAAAGTAGTCTGGAAAAAGTTTGGATGATTTTCGAGATCCGGAAGCCACCCTTAAGCGAGATTGAAAAATCTAAAAAAAAATCGAAAAAAATTGTATCTTCCGACGTACAGGTATCACACATTTTCTTTTTCGATATTCGCATTAGGGAGCTCTAGAAAGTAGCCCGGAAAAAGTTTGGATGATTTTCGAGATCCGGAAGCCACCCTTCAGCGAGGTTGAAAAATCGAAAAAAATCGACAAAAAGTCGTATCTCCCGACGTACAGGTATCACACATTTTCTTTTTCGATATTCGCATTAGGGAGCTCTAGAAAGTAGTGTGGAAAAAGTTTGGATGATTTTCGAGATCCGGAAGCCACCCTTAAGCGAGGTTGAAAAAACGAAAAAATCGACAAAAAAATCGTATCTCCCGACGTACAGGTATCACACATTTTATTTTTCGATATTCGCATTAGGGAGCTCCTAAAAGTAGCCTGACAAAAATTTAGACGATTTTCGGGGTCTGTGAGCCACCCTTAGGCGGGGGTGAAAAATTGATAGACTGCTTGAATATAAAAAAGGGCCTTGAAAGTATAAATAAAATGCGCAATCTGTCGGCATTTTGTACAAAAAATCCAAATAAAAGATCGGCTACGCATAACGATGGTTACATTTGTATAGATATCGATAAATTCTCGAGTTTTCATTTACAGATAACCTTTTTTAAAATTATCGATGGGACAATGAAGAGAATTTTTTTTTCTTTGTCAAATCATGGCATATATCTTGGTTAATTTTAACGATTTTTTCATAAAAATTGTTACAAAACTAGATGAATATATAGTTGATAATATGAATATAAACCCGATCCTTTCATAACTAGTTATGTCTATGAAAAAAATCACAATTATTGGCGACTAAGCACCCGTTACGTAACGGAATAGGGGGGTGGGTACAAATTGGGAAATTTGGCGTTACGTAATTTGTGTACGCCTCCTAGTCGATTTTCGAGTTCCGGCAGCCACCGTTAGCTCGTGTAAATAGAAAAAAATAGTATCTACCGACGTACGTCTGTCACACATTTATTTTTTCGATATTGGTATTGGAAAGCGCCAAAACGTAGCCTGAAAAAAAATTCGACCGTTTTAGAGTCAGAAATTCACTCTAAAGAAGATGAAGATTCGGAAGCCGTCATGTACGCATATTGCAACGTTACCGTTTCATCAATTGCATCATGGAGCTCCAAAAACGATCTCAAATAGTACATTGTGTACCAAGGAGACAAAGTGGGCATACAAGCCACTGTCGCCACGATGCACACGAGTATTTATATGACTAAATCATGTTTTCCGACATTCAAAAGTCGATATTTCGAAAACTCCGGCGCGTCACAAAACTTTCTTTTAAGGGGATCCCTTGAAATATTAAAGGAAACGTCTGTGCGAAATCTCAGCTGGATCGAAGGTGGGGCCTTTTCGGATCAAATTGAAGTTTGCATCTTTGGTTCATTTCATTTGACAAATTTTCGTTACGGAAAACCCTCAATCACTTTTCAAGTAGCTTATTGAGAGATCTAGAATTTAAATCTGCAAAAAAAGATTTTTATAAATAATGAAAATGACGAAATACAGATACAAAAGACACTTTCGTTCATTTTCAACGATGCAAACTTGAACACCATCCTTTTCGGAACTTCACTCAAAGTTTCGAATGACGCTATAAGTCTGTCAAATTTAATCTGATCACCGTGAAATTTTTAGTGAACGTTTATAAGATTATACACTGTCCAAATATATTAGTTTCGGAAAAAGTTATTTTTCGACTTTTACAAGTTGACAAAACCCCTTAAGAAGGAATGGCCCCCGAAGCATAACTTCGATGCACCCCAGCTCGCGCCGGTACGTCAAATTCTCTCGAGACACTGTGACACAGTGCAGCCAGATCGCGCGCAAAAGTTACCCCCTCTCTAGTCTCTTGCGCGCCCATCACACAATCATAGTAGCGCGTGTCCGTGAGCGAGCGACGCTCGGACGTTGTCGGGAAGAGCCGAGCGCCACCGAAGTTTCCCGACCGCGCCTTCGGCAGCTACACCAACACATGGACGCTGAGCACGTCCATGTGCGGCCAAGCCGAAACGCAGGATTCGAGGGAAAAAGCAATCTGAGCACGACTCGCGCGTGACGTCACCCGACGGCACGAGCGAGGCTTTTAGATGATGTCAATGCTTATTTAGCTCTTGATTCTCTGCGTTTAGTTATTAATGTATACAAAAAAATGATCGCACACTTTCATCGCTTATTTTTTTCAGTTTATACGTTAATTTAAATATAATAATAAATCTAAATCACAACTTATTTATCTTCTAAAATATTGTTTACGCTTTACTCACACCCGTCCTTATGCCAAATAAATTATAATTCATAAAAGTAAGCGGAAATATATTTATCGTATTATTATATCGTATTATTATATTAATTCTCATAACTCTCATATGAAAAACACAAAAAAAACTTCAAAACCTTAGATTTCAACGAACCAAGAACATACATCTTCACATTTTCAATAATGACGAATTTTTAAGAACAATATCATTACAAACACATCTGAACCAAAACAATATACATCACCTGAATTATCAAAACATAAATCAAACAACACAAAATCACAACATCTTATACTCAACTCTTACTAATAAACAACAGGACACAAATAATAATATTTCCACTGATCCTCTGAATAATATAAATTCGACAATCACATTAAATAAAACGAAAGAATGGCTTATAAATCTCTCCAACATTGATATTCCGCTACACATTTCCACATTCTTGTCTCTAGGTGAAAAGTTTTCTACGTTTTTATGTTTCTCAAACATAAAACCTCATATCCACAAATCAATCTCCGAACTTGAGTCCAAATTAGATTTTTCACTCGACAAACCTAGACAAATCGAAATTAGAACCAGATTCACTAAAATCTTAAACAAAATAAATATTCCAACACCATTTTCCAACACTAATCAAATTATAAAACACACGTCCTCTTTCTTAAAAAACAACCCTCAACTTTTAGTTTCACGAGCTGACAAAGGAAATTCAACAGTCACTCTTAACAAATCAGATTATATTACAAAAACTCATAATTTACTCGCAAATTCCTCAACTTACAAATTAACAAATAGAAATCCCATCAACACTACAAAAAGGCATTAACAATAAATAGTCACATAAACTAGTTGAATTTATACAATCTAACCTTTCCAAATTAATCAATACGACTAATTCACACGTCAAAGATAGTTTCCACCCAAAACATTCACTTTCTAACATCTCAATTCCACTCCACTACAAATTGGTCTCGTTTGATGTTGTTTCTCTCTATACCAACATTCCATTACGACTTGTTATTCAAAGCCTTCAAAAAAGATCAAATCTATTTTCAAAAACATTTCCTTTAAACGAAATAATTAAAGCCATAGAATACATCATGTTCTCAACTTTCTTTACATTTCAAAATAAAATTTACCAAATCTCAGGGTTACCAATGGGCTCACCTCTGGCTCCAATACTATCTAACATCGTCATGATTGATCTTGAAACAAATTGTCTGGAAAAATAAAAATTTTCGTTACCACTATATAAAAGATATGTTGATGATATTATTATTGCTCTACCAACAGACAAAATTGAATCCACCAAAAAGATTTTTAACTCAAATAACTCAAAATTACAATTTACATCAGAAAATGAAGTAGATAAAAAAATCCCGTTTCTTGATATACTTTTAATCCATAAACGAAATTCGAGTATCACAAATTGGTATAGGAAACCAACCTGGTCAGGCAGATTCATAAATTTCTTTTCACACCACCCACTTTCCCAAAAAAAGCCATCATTTACATGCTAGTTGACAGAGCAATAAAATTATCTCATCCTTCATTTCACAAAGAAAACCTCAAGCTTATTAGTAACACGATGACACAAAATTGCTATCCGATCTCTTTCACAGAAGAAATAATAAAACGTCGGGTTTCCACAATCAACAATCCAAAAAAGAATAACAACAATTTTGATTCTTCCAAACTAATAAATGTTCCTTACACAAAAAAAACATCCATCATCAACTAATTCGTCTTTTCCAACAATACGACATAACATTAGTCACAAACAATAAACACAACATTTTATCGATTCATTTCATCAAACCAAAAATGCAACATATTTTATAAAATCGATTGTAAGAATTGCAATGCCACATACATCGGCCAAACCAAAAGATACCTTGAAACCAGAATAAAAGAACATAAAAATAGCCTAAAACATACTACCACAATACACACAGCCTTAGCACAACATGCAATAGAACAAAAACATGCCTTTCAAGTCGACAATGTAAACATTTTGAACAATGAAGATTGGCTCAAAAAAGACTAATCCTAGAGATGATCCAAAGTAAGGCACACTCCAACGCCATAAATTTTAGAACTGACATACAAAAACTAAGCTCGATCTATAACTCTATTATATAACTATTAAAATATTTTACAATACTTTACTTGACATAACAATTTTTAAATTATTGACACTATAACTTAATTTTAAATACTCTTGATATGAGGCACCAATTTTATTTCTCTTGACACGTCACTGCCTAAAGGATATTTCTCCCCCGATTCGCAAAATAAAGGCTAATAAGCTTCACGAAATTAAGACACCACTCAGTTTCTCTCGAACTCTCCGTGATCACACAACTCAATATATAACGGAGTAATGTAAATTTCGAGTTTTTGTTTATTTTGGAAGAAAACTTTTAAAATCTTAAACTCAATAGGTAATCATCCCAGTCATTTGATACTTTGTTAAAATTTCTTTCAAATCAATCACGTACATTAAATTTTCATAAATAAATACAAAACTTTCTTATAATTATTAATCCCTTACAGATGATAAAAATCGCTAAAAAACGATAAATTCTTCCATCTGTTGAGTATACTCCAGCAAAACAGTATTTAATTCCATAAATACTGTCTTTTGAAATAACCTTCCAAATATAAGCAAAAGCTAAAAACATCAACAACATCGAGGTTAGTCGTTTCTCATATTTCATTTCTTTATAACTCCATAGTATAATAAACCACACTCTCACACATCACTCATTTCAAACACCGATGAATAAGAACAATTAACGCAATACAAGAACTTATGCATATCAAATCAATATAGTTATAACCAAAACAGAATTAACATAACAGTTATACAAAACGACACAACAATTTTATAACACAATCATAACATAAAACATTCGTGTATTTAATTCCTTCAAACTTGATGTGTAAAATTTGTGTATCAAAATTTATAGAGAAAAATATAATTTCTGAAGCGGACCCGAACCAAAGGGTCGAAACGTAAGAAAGCATCATTTATTTCCATCGCTGACTTTGGAAAACCTCTATTGGCCGGACTGAAGCCGAATTTTCAACTAGCAACTTGTCATCAACACGGCCGCACACATCTTTGACTCATTAATTCTCATACTTTCATCAAGCGATAAAGCGTAAAAATTGTTTACGCTTTACTCACACCCGTCCTTATGCCAAATAAATTGTAATTCACAAAAGTAAGCGGAAATATATTTATATTCGTATTATTATATTCATTCTCATACTTTCATCAAGCGATAAAGCATCATCCCCAAAAACAAGTCAATCATCTATCCGGCCGTGAATCGTAAGTGCCAGAAAGTGCATTTTTAACACAAGCGATAAGATGGCCCCGTTCGTAGCGTTCCTAGCTTAGGGGCGCGGGATCGTTCCCCGCGCTCAGTGCTTTTCTGTTTCTTTTTTTAATTATTATTTTCTTTTTGTATGGGGCGAATTATTTATACGTGAAACACGCTCATTGAAAGAACATTATTCTGAAAATAGGAAAACTGCTCATGATGTTTTACGATTAAATTTTTTCGTTCTGTCAATGGTGAGTGTTCACAAATAAACAATTCACCCCATTACAATGAAAATTACCTGTAAATGTAAAAACATACAAAAATGCCACTTTCTGGCAGTTACGATTCGCGGCCGGATAGATGATTGACTTGTTTTTGGGGATAATGCTGTATCGGTGATGAAAGTTTGAGAATGAATATAATAATACGAATATAAATATATTTCCGCTTAATTTTATGAATTACAATTTATTTGGCATAGGGACGGGTGTGAGTAAAGCGCAAACAATTTTTTAGAAGATAAATAAGTTGAAATTTAGATTTATTAGTACATTTAAATTATCGTAGAAACTAATAAAATAAGCGTTCGGAGTGCTCGATAAATTTTTCGACACTAAAAGATAACTAATTAAAATAATAATGATAACTAACAAAAATAATCAAATAAGAATTAATAGTAATAATAATTTTAAAAAAAGCACTGAGCGCGGGGAACGTCCCGCGCCCCTGCGGACCGAAGCCAGGAACGCTACCAACGAGACCATCTCATCGCTTATAGAATATGTGCACTTTCTGGTACTGACGATTCGCGGCCGGATGGATGATTGGCTTGTTTTTGGGGATAATGCTTTATCGGTTGATGAAAGTATGAGAATTGATGAGTCAAAGATGTGTGCGGCCGTGTTGATGACAAGTTGCTAGTTGAAGATTCGGCTTCAGTCCGGCCAATAGAGGTTTTGCAAGGTCAGCGATGGAAATAAATGATGCTTTCTTACGTTTCGACCCTTTGATTCGGGTCCTCTTCAGAAATTATATTTTTCTCTATAAAGTTTGATACACAAATTTTACAAATCAAGTTCGAAGGAATTAAATACACGAACGTTTTATGTTATGATTGTGGTATAAAATTGTTGTGTCGTTTTGTATAACTGTTATGTTAATTCTGTTTTGGGTATAACTATATTGATTTGATATGCATAAGTTCTTGTATTGCGTTAATTCTTCTTATTCATCGGTGTTTGAAATGAGTGATGTGTGAGAGTATGGTTTATTATACTATGGAGTTATAAAGAAATGAAATATGAGAAACGACTAACCTCGATGTTGTTGATGTTTGTAGATTTTGCTTATATTTGGAAGGTTAATTCAAAAGATAGTATTTATGGAATTAAATACTGTTTTGCTGGAGTATACTCAACAGATGGAAGAATTTATCGTTTTTTAGCGATTTTTATCATCTGTAAGGGATTAATAATTATAAGAAAGTTTTGTGTTTTATTTGTGAAAATTCAATGTACGTGATTAATTTAAAAGAAATTTTAATAAAGTATCAAATGACTGTGATGATTACCTATTGAGTTTAAGGTTTTAAAAGTTTTCTTCCAAAATAAACAAAAACTCGAAATTTACATTACTCAGTTACATATTGAGTTGTGTGATCACGGAGAGTTCGAGAGAAACGGAGTGGTGTCTTAATTTCGTGAAACTTATTAGAGTCTCTATTTTGCGAATCGGGGGAGAAAGATCCTTTAGACAGTGACGTGTCAAGAGAAATAAAATTGGTGCGTCACATTAAGAGTATTTAAAATTAAATTATAGTGTCAATAATTTAAAAATTGTTATGTTAAGTAAATTATTGTAAAATATTTTAATAGTTATATAATAGAGTTACAGATCGAGCTTAGTTTTTGTATGTCAGTTCTAAAATTTATGGCGTTGGAGTGTGCCTTACTTTGGATCATTTCTAGGATTAGTCTTTTTTGAGCCAATTTTCATTGTTCAAAATTTTTACGTTGTCGACTTGAAAGGCATTTTTTTGTTCTATTGCATGTTGTGCTAAGGCTGTGTGTATTGTGGTAGTATGTTTTAGGCTATTTTTATGTTCTTTTATTCTGGTTTCAAGGAACCTTTTGGTTTGGCCGATGTATCTGGCATTGCAATCCTTACAATCGATTTTGTAAACTATGTTGGATTTTTGGTTGTTATTTATTTTGTCTTTGGTGGAGCCAGTAATCGATGAAATGTTGTGTTTATTGTTTGTGACTAATGTTATGTTGTATTGTTGGAAAAGACAAATTAGTTGATGATGGATGTTTTTTTTGTGTAAGGAACATTTATTAGTCTGGAAGAATCAAAATTGTTGCTATTCTTTTTTTGATTGTTGATTGTGGAAAGCCGATGTTTTATTATTTCTTCTGTGAAAGAGATCGGATAGCAATTTTGTGTCATCGTGTTACTAATAAGTTTGAGGTTTTCTTTGTGAAATGAAGGATGAGATAATTTTATTGCTCTGTCAACTAGCATGTAAATTATGACTTTTTTGGGAAAGTGGGTGGTGTGAAAAGAAATTTATGAATCTGCCTGACCAGGTTGGTTTCCTATACCAATTTGTGATAATTGAATTTCGTTTATTGATTAAAAGTATATCAAGAAACGGGATTTTTTTATCTACTTCATTTTCTGATGTAAATTGTAATTTTGAGTTTGCGAGTTAAAAATCTTTTTGGTGGATTCAATTTTCTCTGTTGGTAAAGCAATAATAATATCATCAACATATCTTTTATATAGTGGTAACGAAAATTTTTATTTTTCCAGACAATTTGTTTCAAGATCAATCATGACGATGTTAGATAGTATTGGAGCCAGAGGTGAGCCCATTGGTAACTCTGAGATTTGTTGGTAAATTTTATTTTGAAATGTAAAGAAAGTTAAGAACATGATGTATTCCATGGCTTTAATTATTTCGTTTAAAGGAAATGTTTTTGAAAATAGATTTGATCTTTTTTGAAGGCTTTGAATAACAAGTCGTGATGGGATGTTGGTATAGAGAGAAACAACATCAAACGAGACCAATTTGTAGTTGAGTGGAATTGAGACGTTAGAAAGTGAATGTTTTATGTGGAAACTATCTTTGACGTGTGAATTAGTCGTATTGATTAATTTAGAAAGTTTAGATTGTATAAATTCAGCTAGTTTATGCGTTGGACTATTTATTGATTATACTATTGGACGAAGTGGATAATTGTTTTTATGAATTTTTGGCAGCCAATAGAGACGAGACAGGTTGCAATTTTCAGCTTTTAACTATTTGTATTTTGTTTCATCAATGATTTTTAGGGTTTTCCATCTGGAGAGAATATTGTTAATGCCTTTTTGTAGAGTGTTGATGGGATTTCTATTTGCTAATTTGTAAGTTGAGGAATCTGCGAGTAAATTATGAGTTTTTGTAATGTAATCTGATTTGTTAAGAATGACTGTTGAATTTCCTTTGTCAGCTCGTGTAACTAAAGGTTGAGGGTTCTTTTTTAAGAATGAGGCCGTGTGTTTTATAATTTGATTAGTGTTGAAAAACGATGTTCGAATATTTATTTTGTTTAAGATTTTAGTGAATCTGGTTCTAATTTCGATTTGTCTAGGTTTGTCGAGTAAAAAATCTAATTTGGACTCAGGTTCGGAGATTGATTTGTGGATATGAGTTTTTATGTTTGAGAGTTTGATGTAAGGAAAACAAAACTTTTCACCTAGAGACAAGAAAGTGGAAATGTGTAGCGGAAGATCAATGTTGGAGAGATTTATCAGCCATTCTTTCGTTTTATTTAATGTGATTGCCGAATTTATATTATTTAGAGAATCAGTGGAAAGATTATTATTTGTGTCCTGTTGTCTATTAGTAAGGGTTGAGTATAAGATGTTGTAATTTTGAGTTGTTTGATTTATATTTTGATAATTTAGGTGATGTATATTGTTTTGGTTCAGATGTGTTTTTAATGATATTGTTCTTAAAAATTCGTCATGATTGAAAATGTGAAGATGTATGTTCTTGGTTCGTTGAAATCTAAGGTCTTGAAGTTTTTTTTGTGTTTTTCATATGAGAGTTTTCATATGAGAGCTATGAGAATTAATATAATAATACGAATATAAATATATTTCCGCTTACTGTTATGAATTATAATTTATTTGGCATAAGGACGGGTGTGAGTAAAGCGTAAACAATATTTTAGAAGATAAATAAGTTGTAATTTAGATTTATTATTATATTTGAATTAACGTATAAACTGATAAAATAAGCGATGAGAGTGTGCGATCATTTTTTTGTATCCATTAATAACTAAACGCAGAGAATCAAGAGCTAAATAAGCATTGAAATCATCTAAAAGCCTCGCTCGTGCCGTCGGGTGACGTCACGCGCGAGTCGTGCTCAGATTGCTTTTTCCCTCGAATCCTGCGTTTCGGCTTGGCCGCACATGGACGTGCTCAGCGTCCATGTGTTGGTGTAGCTGCCGAAGGCGCGGTCGGGAAACTTCGGTGGCGCTCGGCTCTTCCCGAAGACGTCCGAGCGTCGCTCGCTCACGGACACGCGCTACTATGATTGTGTGATGGGCGCGCAGGAGACTAGAGAGGGGGTAACTTTTGCGCGCGATCTGGCTGCACTGCTGTGACACAGTGCAACCAGATCGCGCGTAAAAGTTACCCCCTCTCTAGTCTCTTACACGCCCATCACACAATCATAGCAGCGCGTGTCCGTGAGCGAGCGATGCTCAGACATCTTCGGAAAAAGCTGAGCGCGGTCGAAGTTTCCCGACCGCGCCTTCGGCAGCTACACCAATGCACGAACGCCGAGCACGTTCATGTGCGGCCAAGCCGAAACGAAGGCTTCGAGGGAAAAAGCAATCTGAGCACGACTCGCGCGTGACGTCACCCGACGGCACGCGCGAGGCTTTTAGATAATTGCAATGCTTATTTAGCTCTCAATTCTCTGCGTTATTAATGTATACAAAAAAATGTATCGCGAACTCTAATCGCTTATTTTTTTAGTTTATACGTTAATTTAAATATAATAATAAATCTTAATTACAACTTATTTATCTTCTAAAAAATTGTTTACGCTTTACTCTCACCCGTCCTTATGCCAAATAAATTATAATTCATAAAAGTAAGCGGAAATATATTTATATTCGTATTATTATATTAATTCTCATACTTTCATCAAGCGATAAAGCATTATCCCCAAAAACAAGCCAAACATCCATCCGGCCGCGAATTGTAAGTACCAGAAAGTGCATATATTCTACAAGCGATGAGATGGTCCCGTTGGTAGCGTTCCTGGCTTCAGTCCGCAGAGGCGCCGGAACGTTCCCTGCGCTCGGTGCTTTTTTAAATTTTTTTTCTTATTATTACTATTAATTCTTATTTGATTAGTTATTTTAATTAGTTATCATTATTATTTTGATTAGTTATCTTTTAGCGTCGAAAAATTTATCGCGCACTCTGACCGATTATTTTATTAGTTTGTACGTTTATTTGAATATAATAATAAATCTAAATTACAACTTATTTATGTTCTAAAAAATTGTTTACGCTTTACTCACACCCGTCCCTATGCCAAATAAATTGTCGTTCATAAAAGTAAGCGGAAATATATTTATATTCGTATTGTTATATTCATTCTCATACTTTCATCAAGCAATAAACTATTACCTCAAAAACAAGTCAATTATCTATCCGGCCGCGAATCGTAAGTGCTTGTGTGAGTAAAGCGTAAACAATTTTTTGGAAGATAAATAAGTTGTAATTTAGATTTATTATTGTATTTGAATTAACGTACAAACTAATAAAATATGCGGTCACAGTGCGCGATAAATTATTCGACACTTAAAGATAACTAATTAAAATAATAATGATAACTAATAAAAATAACTAAACAAATAAGAATTAATAAAATAATAAATAACAAAACTACTGAGCGCGGGAACCCGCGCCCCTGTGGACCGACGTCAGGAACGCTACCAACGGGACCGTCTCATCGATTGTAGTATATGTGCACTTTCTGGTACTTACGATTGGCGGCCGGATGGACGATTGGCTCGTTTTTGGGGAGCATGCTTTATCGCTTGATGAAAGTGTATGAGAATGAATATAATAATACGAATATAAATATATTTCCGCTTACTTTTATGAATTATAATTTTGTTTGGAATAAGGACGGGTGTGAGTAAAGCGTAAACAATTTTTTAGAAGATAAATAAGTTGTAACTTAGATTTATTATTATTTTTAAATTAACGTATAAACTAAAAAAATAAGCGATCAGAATGCGCGATACTTTTTTTTGTATACATTAATAACGCAGAGAATCAAGAGCTTATTTATAAGCATTGAAATAATCTAAAAGCGTCGCGCGTGCCGCCGGGTAACGTCACGCCCGAGTCGTGCTCAGATTGCTTTTTCCCTCGATCGAACGTGCTCAGCGTCCATGCATTGGTGTAGCTGCCGAAGGCACGGTCGGGAAAATTCGACCGCGCTCGGCTCTTTCCGAAGATGTCCGAGCGTCGCTCGCTCACGGACACGCGCTATTATGATTGGGTGATGAGCGCGTAAGAGACTAGAGAGGGGGTAACTTTTACGCGCGATCTGGCTGCACTGCTTTATCATTGTCTCGTATTGCACCTTCTTAAGGAGGTACGGTGATTAGAGCGAGTCCAAGATAAAAGCCCGATTTTTTTTAATAACATTGTCGAGAGCTTCGTCCATGCGTATGCGGAGTTTCCGCGAGATTTACCGTACAGTTTCCGAGTTATTAATTGTTAAAGTTGGTCAATTAGTCACACGTAGACGACAAAATGTGCCTGTCCTCTCATATATCGATTTTTTTGTGCTACTTGGAGCCAAGACACGCGTAAAAAAAACTGACGGTTGCGTTCGTTGGTTCGTTGTGATCAATAAGGCAACTTGAATTGGAAAGCTCACCGCAGAAATAAGCAATAAATTTAGAAATAAAGTCGCGAAAAACCGAAGTATTCGGCGAGAGAGACGTCTCGTGACGTAACCGCAGCCATCTTGCTCGAAGTGTGGCAACGCCGGATACCCGCGCAAATTTGATTCTTCTATCGGATATTTTCAACGCGAATTAAAAATATGGTTGTGTGAAGCCGTACGTTTTTTAATCGATTATAAAAGGCCTTTCGTCGATATTTACTCAAAGTTCTTTTATGTATAGCTAAGGCATCTCAATCTTTCTGGCGACATGCATACAACGCATTTATATGTAAAGTCAGCATGGAAAAACCGTCATATAAAATGAACGTTCGTTTTTATATCTGCAAATATTGTGAAAATTAGGAAAGGGAAAAATAACATAACAATCGATGAAATATGTTTTGACTTCGGACAGATTGGACATTGGATATTGAGGTTAACGTCAACGCGACGTTTTTCATTTGCATTCGCAATATCATCTTTTCACTCTCTAATTCTTGTCCGACAGAATCTACCTTTGTCTCTAAACTGGACTTCAGGTACAATCCTGTTACTCTCTTGATAAACTTCTACAGTACTTATTTTCATTCTCCATGTTTACCGGCTACCAAAAATAATAAGCCGAGCGCGTGGGACCGATGACAGCTATCGAAAATGCAACGATGCTAAACGTCAAAGATATGGCGTACTACTGAAGTCGAGTAGTAGATTATTACGTTTGTTATCATATTATAAAAATAATAAGTAGCTTGAAATTCAATACTTAAAAAATATTTCTCGAAATATAGGCCACACACATATGTCTAAAACGTAGCGGTATTATGGCGAAAAAAAGACTCTTAGTTTACTAGCGTGGTCATCACCGTACCTCCTTAACGCGACGAAGCATTTACAATGTATCGTTGCCTCCACGAAACGCGTGTGTGGCGGTGTGCGTACGACACGTTAGCACACGCAGTCGAAGACTGTTTTCTTCCACAACGCTGTCCCTTCACAGCGAATTCACACTTCGTGTGGGTATGTGTATGTACATACACATACACACTTAGCGTCGAGAAAGCGTTTTGTTTTTTTGCTCAACGCCGACTTCGCAAGCCATCCAAGATTTCGGAGAATCGAAGCAAGAGTTCTCGCTGGCGACTGGCTCTTCTGTGCGTGAGATAAATGTTAAAAATGAACTATTTTAACAAATGACAATATTGGAATTAGGAAATTCTGCGTTACGTAATTTATGGACGGCCCCTGATTGGATAAAGTTTCGAGAAGCGAAAACCGAATTTCGATTTGAAATTTGACTCACACTTCCCTTTTTATATTTTAAGAGATTCCCTAAAAGGATTTTTGGCGGCACGCTATAATTTTCGAGATATAGATGTTTGATCGAAATTGTGGTTTTTGCCAAAAATCGATGAAAGGCTAAATCTACCACCTTTTATTCGTCTTTTGAGAATTACAATGTTTTGGCACTGATCCGAATTTCCGGTGCTAAAGAATGTTGATAGTTGAACAACGGGAACAAATTTTTGTTTAATGAAAACAAAAATGAATTAAAAGTTTTTTTTTACAAAAAAATTAATTTAAAAAAATCGAAAATAAATTGTTACATTTTTTTTTATAGCACTGAACGTTTTTCATGATATGACGAGTGATTGGAGTTGTCGGAATTCACAGTTCTTTGAATGTGTGCGTGTGGAACAGGCACAAAAAGAAGCGTAAATCCAACCGAGCATCCTCTACGTGGTACGCTTTAGGTTACGCTAATACAGGTGGTGAATAAAATTGTTATAAAAAAAATCTTGATCTAATGATCGTGGGACGTATGCGTAATGTGTCGTATCGTATCGTAGGGATGTAAATTGTACACACGCACACATTAAAAGAACTGTGAATTCCAACAACTCCAATCGCTCGTCGTATCATGAAAAACGTTCAGGGCTATAAAAAAATCTAACAATTTATTTTCGATTTTTTTCAATAAATTTATTTAAAAAAAAAAAAATTTCATTTAATTTTTTTTTCGTGAAACTAAAATTTGTTCCCGTTGTTCAACAATCAACATTTTTAGCACCAAAAATCCGGACCAGTGCCAAAAAAAATTGTGATTCTCAAAGGACGAATAAAAGGTGGTAGATTTAGCCTTTAATCGATTTTTGGCTAAAACCACAATTTCTATCATTCGGAACACAATGAAAAAACAATCGCAGGGGTGTAAACTTTTGAGGGCTTTTATAGGATACTTTGAGGTCATAAAAAACCGATTTTTTTTTATCTATTCGATATTGGCAAAATAATCCTTAGTTAAAAGAATATTCGTAAATATGCCATTTTTCACGTTTTTTAAAATCCATTTTCCGCATAAAAAAAATCCCGATGAAAAAAATGATAAAATCGTCTTATAGAGAATACTTCGAAGTTTCCAAAACCCTCTGGTTTTATTTCTGTGCGACCATTAGTCTCCGAGTAATCAGTCAAAAGTGTCATTTTTGCTTTGAACATCGATATCTCAGCGAGAAAAAATCGTACAGAGGTATCCCACCGCTCAAATTAAAGGGGAAGAATCCAGCTAGACGATCCTTTTAATCCGATCATTCAAAAAAAAATTATTAAAGTCCGTGCAGACTGTTCAAGATGAGCAAACATTTTGAAAATTTTTTTTACTCTGGTTTTTCGATGGCGACTAAAAATTGGCTGATGCGAAAAATTGTTGAGCTCAAGATCTCAAAGCTAGAGATTCACACCTTCAATTTGTTTATTTTTATTTTGCTGTACGACCATTTTTCGCGGAGTTACAGCTATTTGAAAATGACCCTAAAATTGGCGGACTTTTTCAATATCCTTTAATTCTTTTGCCTACTGTGTATATAATATTTGATAAATTCAACAATTCTCAATTGAGAGTACTACCAGTATGATTGTTTATCATAATTTGTCATTCCTTGACCTCCTGAAATGATACCTATTGAAGAAAATATTTCGCTTGAACATGGATTCGAACCTACCACCTACCCATCTATACTACGCAAGCTGCCGCTGTCCTACCGGGTACTTATGTTATTCTGATAGTAGATTTGGCTTAACAGATGAAAGTAGCTGAAGTAGTAGATGAAGTAGTAGAAAGTAGAATAGCTGATACCTTCAATATAGATGGAATTTTGCACAGATCGTCTTTTTCATAATATATGTCATTGCTCAAATGGATTTTTGGCGCGTCGCAATAGTTGTCAAAATATCCAATTTTAAAAACTGATAAATTAATGCACTCATATATCTATATCTATCATAGCATGCTACCGCTGTCTACTTTAATGGTACGTTCCACAAATGATTTACGCCTTCACTATGAGATTACCATAATATTGTTCGTATACTCACTTTTCTTTTAACAATTTATATTCAACAAGTCTTAATGTTAACTATATAAATAGTACGAACTTGCACTGAGAAAATGGTCCATAGTATTTCGAAACAAACGGCCATGGTAAAAGTGGGCATAGTTCAATTTCCTATAGTTTATCGACACCCCTATCATAATATGGTTAACACAATCTATCTAATCGTGCCGTTTTGGTAGTGTGTTTTATTATCTATTGGGTGTACAACTTGAATCGGGCTGTTTTTTTCCTTAAAACACGCACTTATTTGAATGATAAAATGAATTAATACATCAATAAAAATATTGTCCATGGCTAGCCACTACTTTTCCGCATCTTTCTGGTAATTTATGAATTCCGTCGCGGAAGAAGCGTTCACCATTTGAAGCCAAGAATGAATCAAACCATTTTTCGACATCGAAAACTCTTCATTTTATGAGCAGATTTATACGAAATTTTTCACTGAAAATTTAAATTCAATTCAATTTCAAGTTCAAATACCTACAACTTTTGAATAAAACAATATTTTTTTAATTCCGTACGTTTCGATTTTTCTCGGTTTTTCACCCTCGCTTAAGGGTGGCTTCCGGATCTCGAAAATCATCCAAACTTTTTCCACACTACTTTCTAGAGCTCCTTAATGGGAATATCGAAAGAGAAAATGTGTGATACCTATACGTCGGGAGATACGATTTTTTGTCGATTTTTTTCGATTTTTCAACATCGCTTAAGGATGGCTTCCGAATGTCGAAAATCATCCAAACTTTTTCCGGGCTACTTTCTAGAGCTCCCAAATGCGAATATCGAAAAAGAAAATGTGTGATACCTGTACGTCGGAGGATACAATTTTTTTTCGATTTTTTTAGATTTTTCAATCTCGCTTAAGGGTGGCTTCCGGATCTCGAAAATCATCCAAACTTTTTCCGGGCTACTTTCTAGAGCTCCCTAATGCGAATATCGAAAAAGAAAATGTGTGATACCTGTACGTCGGGAGATACGATTTTTTGTCAATTATTTTCGATTTTTCAACCTCGCTTAAGGGTGGCTTCCGGATCTCGAAAATCATCCAAACTTTTTCCGGGCTACTTTCTAGAGCTCCCTAATGCGAATATCGAAAAAGAAAATGTGTGATACCTGTACGTCGGGAGATACGATTTTTTTTCGATTTATTTGGATTTTTCAACCTCGCTTAAGGGTGGCTTCCGGATCTCGAAAATCATCCAAACTTTTTCCACACTACTTTCTAGAGTTCCTTAATGGGAATATCGAAAAAGAAAATGTGTGATACCTGTACGTCGGGAGATACGATTTTTTGTCGATTTTTTTCGATTTTTCAATCTCGCTTAAGGGTGGCTTCCGGATCTCGAAAATCATCCAAACTTTTTCCGGGCTACTTTCTAGAGCTCCCCAATGCGAATATCGAAAAAGAAAATGTGTGATACGATTTTTTGTCGATTTTTTTCGATTTTTCAACCTCGCTTAAGGGTGGCTTCCGGATCTCGAAAATCATCCAAACTTTTTCCAGACTACTTTCTAGAGCTCCCTAAGGCAAATATCGAAAAATAAAATGTGTGATACCTGTACGTCGGGAGATACGATTTTTTTGGATTTTTCAACCTCGCTTAAGGGTGGTTTCCGGATCTCGAAAATCATCCAAACTTTTTCCACACTACTTTCTAGAGCTCCTTAATGGGAATATCGAAAAAGAAAATGTGTGATACCTCTACGTCGGGAGATACGATTTTTTGTCGATTTTTTTCGATTTTTCAATCTCGCTTAAGGGTGGCTTCCGGATCTCGAAAATCATCCAAACTTTTGCCGGGCTACTTTCTAGAGCTCCCCAATGCGAATATCGAAAAAGAAAATGTGTGATACCTGTCCGTCGGGAGATACGATTTTTTTTCGATTTTTTTGGATTTTTCAACCTCGCTTAAGGGTGGCTTCCGGATCTCGAAAATCATCCAAACTTTTTCCACACTACTTTCTAGAGCTCCTTAATGGGAATATCGAAAAAGAAAATGTGTGATACCTGTACGTCGGGAGATACGATTTTTTGTCGATTTTTTTCGATTTTTCAATCTCGCTTAAGGGTGGCTTCCGGATCTCGAAAATCATCCAAACTTTTTCCGGGCTACTTTCTAGAGCTCCCCAATGCGAATATCGAAAAAGAAAATGTGTGATACCTGTCCGTCGGGAGATACGATTTTTTGTCGATTTTTTTGGATTTTTCAACCTCGCTTAAGGGTGGCTTCCGGATCTCGAAAATCATCCAAACTTTTTCCACACTACTTTCTAGAGCTCCTTAATGGGAATATCGAAAAAGAAAATGTGTGATACCTGTACGTCGGGAGATACGATTTTTTGTCGATTTTTTTCGATTTTTCAATCTCGCTTAAGGGTGGCTTCCGGATCTCGAAAATCATCCAAACTTTTTCCAGACTACTTTCTAGAGCTCCCTAAGGCAAATATCGAAAAATAAAATGTGTGATACCTGTACGTCGGGAGATACGATTTTTTTGGATTTTTCAACCTCGCTTAAGGGTGGTTTCCGGATCTCGAAAATCATCCAAACTTTTTCCACACTACTTTCTAGAGCTCCTTAATGGGAATATCGAAAAAGAAAATGTGTGATACCTGTACGTCGGGAGATACGATTTTTTGTCGATTTTTTTCGATTTTTCAATCTCGCTTAAGGGTGGCTTCCGGATCTCGAAAATCATCCAAACTTTTGCCGGGCTACTTTCTAGAGCTCCCCAATGCGAATATCGAAAAAGAAAATGTGTGATACCTGTCCGTCGGGAAATACGATTTTTTTTCGATTTTTTTGGATTTTTCAACCTCGCTTAAGGGTGGCTTCCGGATCTCGAAAATCATCCAAACTTTTGCCGGGCTACTTTCTAGAGCTCCCCAATGCGAATATCGAAAAAGAAAATGTGTGATACCTGTCCGTCGGGAGATACGATTTTTTTTCGATTTTTTTGGATTTTTCAACCTCGCTTAAGGGTGGCTTCCGGATCTCGAAAATCATCCAAACTTTTTCCACACTACTTTCTAGAGCTCCTTAATGGGAATATCGAAAAAGAAAATGTGTGATACCTGTACGTCGGGAGATACGATTTTTTGTCGATTTTTTTCGATTTTTCAATCTCGCTTAAGGGTGGCTTCCGGATCTCGAAAATCATCCAAACTTTTTCCGGGCTACTTTCTAGAGCTCCCCAATGCGAATATCGAAAAAGAAAATGTGTGATACCTGTCCGTCGGGAGATACGATTTTTTGTCGATTTTTTTGGATTTTTCAACCTCGCTTAAGGGTGGCTTCCGGATCTCGAAAATCATCCAAACTTTTTCCACACTACTTTCTAGAGCTCCTTAATGGGAATATCGAAAAAGAAAATGTGTGATACCTGTACGTCGGGAGATACGATTTTTTGTCGATTTTTTTCGATTTTTCAATCTCGCTTAAGGGTGGCTTCCGGATCTCGAAATTCATCCAAACTTTTTCCACACTACTTTCTAGAGCTCCTTAATGGGAATATCGAAAAAGAAAATGTGTGATACCTGTACGTCGGGAGATACGATTTTTTTTCGATTTTTTTGGATTTTTCAACCTCGCTTAAGGGTGGTTTCCGGATCTCGAAAATCATCCAAACTTTTTCCACACTACTTTCTAGAGCTCCTTAATGGGAATATCGAAAAAGAAAATGTGTGATACCTGTACGTCGGGAGATACGATTTTTTGTCGATTTTTTTCGATTTTTCAACCTCGCTTAAGGGTGGCTTCCGGATCTCGAAAATCATCCAAACTTTTTCCGGGCTACTTTCTAGAGCTCCCTAATGCAAATATCGAAAAATAAAATATGTGATACCTGTACGTCGGGAGATACGATTTTTTGTCGATTTTTTTGGATTTTTCAACCTCGCTTAAGGGTGGCTTCCGGATCTCGAAAATCATCCAAACTTTTTCCACACTACTTTCTAGAGCTCCTTAATGGGAATATCGAAAAAGAAAATGTGTGATACCTGTACGTCGGGAGATACGATTTTTTGTCGATTTTTTTCGATTTTTCAATCTCGCTTAAGGGTGGCTTCCGGATCTCGAAAATCATCCAAACTTTTTCCGGGCTACTTTCTAGAGCTCCCCAATACGAATATCGAAAAAGAAAATGTGTGATACCTGTCCGTCGGGAGATACGATTTTTTTTCGATTTTTTTCGATTTTTCATCCTCGCTTAAGGGTGGCTTCCGGATCTCGAAATTCATCCAAACTTTTTCCACACTACTTTCTAGAGCTCCTTAATGGGAATATCGAAAAAGAAAATGTGTGATACCTGTACGTCGGGAGATACGATTTTTTGTCGATTTTTTTCGATTTTTCAATCTCGCTTAAGGGTGGCTTCCGGATCTCGAAAATCATCCAAACTTTTTCCAGACTACTTTCTAGAGCTCCCTAAGGCAAATATCGAAAAATAAAATGTGTGATACCTGTACGCCGCGAGATACGATTTTTTTTCGATTTTTTTGGATTTTTCAACCTCGCTTAAGGGTGGCTTCCGGATCTCGAAAATCATCCAAACTTTTTCCGGGCTACTTTCTAGAGCTCCCTAATGCGAATATGGAAAAAGAAAATGTGTGATACCTGTACGTCGGGAGATACGATTTTTTTTCGATTTTTTTGGATTTTTCAACCTCGCTTAAGGGTGGCTTCCGGATCTCGAAAATCATCCAAACTTTTGCCGGGCTACTTTCTAGAGCTCCCCAATGCGAATATCGAAAAAGAAAATGTGTGATACCTGTCCGTCGGGAGATACGATTTTTTTTCGATTTTTTTCAATTTTTCAACCTCGCTTAAGGGTGGCTTCCGGATCTCGAAAATCATCCAAACTTTTTCCACACTACATTCTAGAGCTCCTTAATGGGAATATCGAAAAAGAAAATGTGTGATACCTGTACGTCGGGAGATACGATTTTTTTTCGATTTTTTTCGATTTTTCAATCTCGCTTAAGGGTGGCTTCCGGATCTCGAAAATCATCCAAACTTTTTCCACACTACTTTCTAGAGCTCCTTAATGGGAATATCGAAAAAGAAAATGTGTGATACCTGTACGTCGGGAGATACGATTTTTTGTCGATTTTTTCGATTTTTCAATCTCGCTTAAGGGTGGCTTCCGGATCTCGAAAATCATCCAAACTTTTTCCGGGCTACTTTCTAGAGCTCCCCAACGCGAATATCGAAAAAGAAAATGTGTGATACCTGTCCGTCGGGAGATACGATTTTTTGTCGATTTTTTTCGATTTTTCAACCTCGCTTAAGGGTGGCTTCCGGATCTCGAAAATCATCCAAACTTTTTCCGGGCTACTTTCTCGAGCTCCCTAATGCGAATATGGATAAAGAAAATGTGTGATACCTGTACGTCGGGAGATACGATTTTTTTTCGATTTTTTTGGATTTTTCAACCTCGCTTAAGGGTGGCTTCCGGATCTCGAAAATCATCAAAACTTTTTCCACACTACTTTCTAGAGGTCCTTAATGGGAATATCGAAAAAGAAAATGTGTGATACCTGGACGTCGGGAGATACAATTTTTTGTCGATTTTTTTCGATTTTTCAATCTCGCTTAAGGGTGGTTTCCGGATCTCGAAAATCATCCAAACTTTTGCCGGGCTACTTTCTAGAGCTCCCCAATGCGAATATCGAAAAAGAAAATGTGTGATACCTGTCCGTCGGGAGGTACGATTTTTTTTCGATTTTTTTCAAATTTTCAACCTCGCTTAAGGGCGGCTTCCGGATCTCGAAACTCATCCAAACTTTTTCCGGGCTACTTTCTAGAGCTCCCTAATGCGAATATCGAAAAAGAAAATGTGTGATATCTGTACGTCGGAAGATACAATTTTTTTTTCGATTTTTTTGGATTTTTCAATCTCGCTTAAGGGTGGCTTCCGGATCTCGAAAATCATCCAAACTTTTTCTAGACTACTTTCTAGAGCTCCCTAATGCAAATATCGAAAAATAAAATGTGTGATAGCTGTACGTCGGGAGATACGATTTTTTGTCGATTTTTTTGGATTTTTCAACCTCGCTTAAGGGTGGCTTCCGGATCTCGAAAATCATCCAAACTTTTTCCACACTACTTTCTAGAGCTCCTTAATGGGAATATCGAAAAAGAAAATGTGTGATACCTGTACGTCGGGAGATACGATTTTTTGTCGATTTTTTTCGATTTTTCAATCTCGCTTAAGGGTGGCTTCCGGATCTCGAAAATCATCCAAACTTTTTCCGGGCTACTTTCTAGAGCTCCCCAATGCGAATATCGAAAAAGAAAATGTGTGATACCTGTCCGTCGGGAGATACGATTTTTTTTCGATTTTTTTCAATTTTTCAACCTCGCTTAAGGGTGGCTTCCGGATCTCGAAAATCATCCAAACTTTTTCCACACTACTTTCTAGAGCTCCTTAATGGGAATATCGAAAAAGAAAATGTGTGATACCTGTACGTCGGGAGATACGATTTTTTTTCGATTTTTTTCGATTTTTCAATCTCGCTTAAGGGTGGCTTCCGGATCTCGAAAATCATCCAAACTTTTTCCGGGCTACTTTCTAGAGCTCCCCAATGCGAATATCGAAAAAGAAAATGTGTGATACCTGTCCGTCGGGAGATACGATTTTTTTTCGATTTTTTTCAATTTTTTAACCTCGCTTAAGGGTGGCTTCCGGATCTCGAAATTCATCCAAACTTTTTCCACACTACTTTCTAGAGCTCCTTAATGGGAATATCGAAAAAGAAAATGTGTGATACCTGTACGTCGGGCGATACGATTTTTTGTCGATTTTTTTCGATTTTTCAATCTCGCTTAAGGGTGGCTTCCGGATCTCGAAAATCATCCAAACTTTTTCCGGGCTACTTTCTAGAGCTCCCCAATGCGAATATCGAAAAAGAAAATGTGTGATACCTGTCCGTCGGGAGATGCGATTTTTTTTCGATTTTTTTCAATTTTTCAACCTCGCTTAAGGGTGGCTTCCGGATCTCGAAAATCATCCAAACTTTTTCCACACTACTTTCTAGAGCTCCTTAATGGGAATATCGAAAAAGAAAATGTGTGATACCTGTACGTCGGGAGATACGATTTTTTTTCGATTTTTTTCGATTTTCACCCACGCTTAAGGGCGATTTCTGGGAGACGTACATGGCGGATACATGTTTTTTCTTCACCAAACACATATAGCAACCAGTTGATTATCAAAAATTGAAAAAAAAAAAAAAAAAATTTCGTTGCATTTGCAACGATGCAAACTTCAGTATCATTGACATGGAGGCTCCCATATATGGCTGAATGTCTCGTTGGCCCGTGTCCAGAGAACTGGGTAATGTCGTGTCCGCATGCTGACTCGTTGACTGGGATGCTGGAGTACACCACACACACATATACACATATAAATATATATACATTATAGCATGAAGCGAGGACGGAGAGAAGAGGCAGGCACGCTGGAATAGACCGGTGGAACACACGCGAGAGAGGAAAATTGAGCCAGAGGAACGAGAGCATCAGTAGCGAGTGCTGGTACATTCAGCTATATAGTACAGACAGAGGGCAATTAATCTTGGCAACGATGCTGGCCTCGGATATCGTCGTCGCGCGAGCCTCCCTATCCTCTCTCTCTCTCTCTCTCTCTCTGTCTCTCTCTCTCTGTCTCTCTCTCTGTCTCTATCTATCTCCATCTCTTTTTTCGTGGCGTGAGAATGCGACGCTAATTAATCTAGCAGTATTGATATTATAATTGCCGCTCGGTCCTCTCACCTGCGGCTCCACTATAATTTCTCTACCGGTTCTAGGGACAAGTTCCCTATAATTGGTCCGTCCCGAGAGCTGGACCAGAGCATCTTCTTCCATTCAATCTCTGAAATGGTGAAATAGGGTTTTTTGCGTTATTCGCTTTGACGCAAAAACTCGAAGACTGACTTACATACGTGCGACTCCAGCCGATCAATTAGATATTCATCGGGTAAGAGCCTTAAGGTGTTTCTTTCACAAACTCGAATATTTAACAATAAACTGATTTTCGTGGGGCCGGGTTGAAATTCCGAACTTTGAATCATCAGAACGCTCAAAACTCCGAAAGAATACTACCCCGAAAGATCAAAACTCCACAAGAATTTTACACGAAAGACCAAAACGCCGAAAATCTGAACACCGTCAAAATAATTCGGCTCCGGAAATTTTTAAAGTTTCAAAATTTTCAATAAATCGACGAATTATTTCAAGATTTTTTTTTTCATTAAGTCACTTTGGTCAATTTTGAAATTTGTCTAGCCAATGTTATACGTTCTGCATCATTCACAGTCAACTGTGTAGACTTATGCTGGCATGATCTTGACGAACCTGGTAATTTCGGAACATTAAAATTAGAAATTTTAAACCGTCGGCGCATTCAATGTTCGGAATTTCAACCCGGCCCCCATGTTAAGATCGTGCTAGCAAAAGTCTACACTCTTGAATGTAAATGATGCAGAACGTATAAAATTATCTAGACAAATTTCAAAATTGACGCAAAAGCACTTCTTAATAAAAAAATTCTTTAAATAATTTATCGATTTATTGAAAATTTTGAAACTTTTAAAACTTCCATAGCCGAATTATTTTAACGGTGTTCAGATTTTCGGACTTTTGGTCTCTCGTGTAAAATTTTTTCGGAGTTTTGATCTTTCGGGGTAGTATTCTTTCGGAGTTTTGAGCGTTCTGATCATTCAAAGTTCGGAATTTAGGGGGTCACAGAATGTTTATAGAAAATATTAACGATTAAACTTTGAAAAATGTCACTAGCAGAAGAATTTTCGTGGCCGCAAATTTTCAGAGAAAATGTAAACATGTCTAAATCTACTGAATTAGCGCGAATTTTTTTATTCCAGTTTGTTGCTGGGTATAATCATTGATTAAGACTTAATTTTATTAAGCGTTACCGTAATTTATCAATGATTTAGACAGGCCCTTCTTTGCACCCACAAAATACGGCCCTCCGCCGAAGTAATACCTTAAAGTGACGCACAGCATCGACTAGCGCTATTTCGCAGAGCATTCACTGAAACCGTTCCATTGGCGGAGGAAGAGACGATGACGAGAATTAATGATAATACAGATCCACGCAATCCGACGATATACCTATCGGTAGCCTGCAATTTAGCTGTCAACGGGCCTCCATAAGTTTGTGACCCAAAAAAGAGGTCCATTTTCAATATTTTTTTCTGATGAGTGTATCGGTATGACGAGGTCAGGATTTTACATACAATTTGTACATAGCCTTGGTAAGTTTGAGTTTTTTATTTACAAATATTAATAAACAATGGAGGATTTTAACACACTGCCGCCGTTGCTGCATGGCCAATCGGTGCAGGTGGGCCCCGCAACTAGGGTGACTAGAAATGAAAGTATGTACTTTTAGTATAACAATAAAACTTTCGTATGACCAGTTTTATGAAATTTTGAAAAATAGAACAATGGCAAAGTGTAGAAAAAATGTTGATCTATGACGAGAAATAGAAACTATCATCTCTTGTTAAGGGGCTATACCAGTGTGACACTTTAAAAAAATCGATTTTTTTGCCTATTTCGACAGTTTATACTTTTAAGAATATCATTATCATTCATATAATTTATATCAATATCATTTTATCTTGCATAAATCGATAGTTAAATCTTTAAAGGCGTTTTTCTCGGAATGAGACTTTTCGAATTTGCTGACATTGTAATTCAAAGATCAATTATCCGATTGACTTGAAATTTGAACTGAGTACTCTTAAGTATATTTACTCTACACTGACGTATGATATTTTTCATTGGATGAAAGTTAACGATTTGGCACTGAAAAAAACGACCATTTTATAGGCAAGAAAACAGATTTTTTTTCATAACTACGCCATTTTGTTAGATTTTGATATTTTTCGAAAATCCTACGTCATTGTACAGGAAATGACTACTAGTTTAACGACATTTTTTTATTTTTCGGTTTCAGCTACTCAATCGGCTGGAATCATGTCAGCAGTGGAGGAACTTTTTTTTTGGCGCCACCGAAGGCATGCATAAGTCGCTTGAATCTCAATATTTTCCTGTGAAAAAATTATGTAATATAGGTCAAATATAGCCAAATATATTCTTAATGTTGCGAAATATTTAATTGGGTACTTTTCTTCCAAAAAATTCCCGAACATCACCTAAATTTTCAGCGTTCACACTGGTATAGCCCCTTAAGGGGGAAAACCACCCCTCAAAGAAAGGTGGTTTCACTTACAAGCGGTCCACCGATCTGAATTAAATAAAGACCGAAATTCTTTTAATGAAAAGCGATGAAAAATCCACTATCGAAGTATTTAAAAAACACATTAAGGGGTAACACGCCTTTCTTTGAGGCAAGGTTTCCCCATTTGAAACCGTTTTTCAACCAATAAAAAAAAATACGTGTCTTATAGTTTTCGATGCTTCATCACATATATGAGTTTCAACAAAATCGAAGACGGACACATTAGAGATGTTCCCTGTGAGCAAAAGAAAATGAATACATTCGGGAACAACGAGGCTTTGATATATGTCAACTATCTAAGGAAGAACTTGTAGATATCACCTATATTCTTAATTTTCCGAACGATTTAATTAAGTACTTTTTTTCCAAAAAAAATCCCGAAAATCACCCAAATGTTAAGCGTTCACACTAGTATAGCCCCTTTATAACAAATGGATAAATATTTTTTTTAAAGTCATCCTCTTATATAATAGAAAGTATCACAAACTGTACTCCGTTCCAATCTGAATTGAATCAAACGAGTCGATTTTGAGATACGTCTTACCCCGTCATAAGACAGTCCCCCGAAGAACGTAAAAGAAAATACGGCTAAATCGCAGCAGGGCAATTCGCCTTACCACAATGGGTGGCTTGACAGATCACAAAAAATCGTCATAACTCGGTCAATGTTTTCATCTTTTATAGAACTCTTCTTGAAAATTAAAATCGACAGCCTAAGCTATAAAACAATAAAATAAAAAAAATTATATTTCTCTTGACGACGTTTGTGTAGAAAGTTCCGATCACTTGCCTACTCGATGCAACGAAAATGAACTCTTTTTGATTGTTCTTTTTTTTTGGCCGACGCAGGCTGCGAAAATCACATAAACTTTTTTACCTATTCTCATTGGTGATTTGTGACCTAAGGTTGCAAAAAAAAGTTTTGGATAACGATAAAAATAAAGAAAATGAACAAAAAGAATTTGCATCGTTGAACAAGAACAATTTACATCGTCGCATTCCAACGATGCAAACTTCAACGTCATCGACAAGAATCAGTTGAAACGAGGAGTAGTTCGGGTGAAGATGAAAGAAAGAGAGGGAAAGTGACAGGCAGAGAGGTGAGCAGACAAACTGACAGGGAGACACAAAGAAAGAGATGGAAGGATAAAGAAAGAGAGAATGACAAGAAGAGCGCAAACGCGATAGAAGAGTCGAGTCCGAACGAATGGAACATGGGACAGTTCGAAGTCTGCATAGGTTGAATCAAAGTATAGATCTAGACGTAAAGGGTTTACCGTACACGTATACGGCAAACGACATTCTGTTCGCCGTCGACGCGATTGACCGTGTGCTCTACCTCAACGGGGACCCATTGACCCATACTCGGTGCAGCAGCTTGACCGTACGTCCGGCAGCTGCACACGTATATACCCACCTGATCCTCGTTCCCGACGATCCCTCTCGTCCTCTCGTCTGCGTATGCACACGCGCGCGTTCTCTCGAGTCCGCGCCATCACCAGCACTCCTCGTTGGTACCCTCTCTTGTGCAATATATGCGGTACTCTCGAGCTTTTCCACGCAGCTCTATGCATGTACCTATCCAATTTGAATCAGTCGGTAAAACGGACTGTGAATCGCCGCGATTCGGACATTGTCCACTTCACCTCCTTCTCCCCCAATTCAACGATAACTGCGGGGCTAGTTTAATCACACGAAAACCTTTCCGTATTCTGACCGGGGTCATTTCGATACTTTGAGCTGATTCAATACCAGTGGAAGTTTCGGAGCTTGGTTTTTTAACATATCAATTGAGTGGTGGCGGTAGTCTTGAGCATCCAATGCACATTGGAGAGTTGACGAGACTGAAGTTTGCATCGTTGAAACGCAATGAAAAAGAATAGATCTTTTCAAATAACTCGAGTTCCTTTTTGTCAGATTTTAACTATGCAAATACCTCAATCATTTTGCAAGACGCGTTTTTTAAGATCTGCAATAGAAATTCGCTAAAAAGTATTTGGTATGACAATAAAAATATAAATGTGAAAAAAAGGTTGACGGTGCATCCCGACTATGCAAACGTCAACAACATGAGAGTTGGGCAATTAGAAACATGTATGACACATGTTTTTTTTCATTTATGTTTCTTCTAGTTTTATTTGCTACACTGAGAGCAAAGTCCATGGTATTTGTAAAAAATGTCCTTGGTAAAAGAGAAGATAGTGAAATGCCCTATAGTTTATTGACACCGAAATCATAATATAAACAAAAAGTATAGCTGAACAGGCGATTTGGGTAGTGTGTTTATCTATCTATTATACCCGAAATAATGTTTATTTATTGTAAAAGGCTTGACATGGTTAATTCAGTGCTATCACAAAATCGGCGCACGAATACTAATGTTACATACTGTACGTTAGGTTTTGTTCGGGTCAAACTTCTACTATTCTATTCAAGTTTGTACACCTCATCTGGTTAACATAAACGTTCGGTGAGTATAACTTGTTATGAGGCCTTATGAAAAGTAGCTATGCGAAAAAAGGTAATGTTTACTTATAACGAAGACGTAAATAATTTCCTGTTTGAGCAACCATGGCTTAGTAGTTTTAAGGAGAACGCGTGTCTCACAAACGGTATGTTCGTTGCATTGCAAAAATAAGATATCAGTACAATACTTCTTCCTGTAGTTCACCTTCTGTTCTTGTAGGATACACATCACTGTGCACATAGCAGGCTGTATATTATGGTACAAATCACTATAAAGATCGTTGCAAATCACAAGAAACCTTTTTAATCAATGTTTTTCAGTCCTCTTCACTCTTAAGATCTTGGGGGTGTTAATTTTCGATAGTCTCAGGGAACATCCATTTTTATGGAAACCCATTATGGTATACAGCACTGAATCATCAATGTATGCTTGTAAGGTTGCAACTGCTAAAAGAAAGGGTGTCTCAAAATGACCTGACATTTTTATTTATTAATAAAAAGTATTATTTATTTGAAAAATACGAATATTTTCGTTTTACTATAGGGTACAAACATGGAGCATTGAACAAACACGTGTGCTTGTAAGATTGGTGATTGCGGTCAACATATGTGCCCAATCCATGCAACTGCTAAAATATCAATGAGCAGTACTATACTGTTGGCAGTAACTATGGCAATAAAAGATGGGGTGTCGAGTGCAACGCCGGTAAACTCAGGCAATGATCGTAGGGCACAAACAACGCCAACGGACGATCAGAATTGACAATGAACACATCCAATTACGCGACTGTATCAGATACCTCGGCATATACGTGCGCAGTAATTTGAACATGGCTCGCTATACCGAATCCATCATAAACAAAGCACGCAAAACAACATACATGCTATCTGGAATTTTGGGCTGGAACAGTAAAATAAAGACATAAAATACAAACTCACTAGAGCCTGTATTCTACCCATACTAGACTACGGATTAGGCATTCTCCGAGTGTATAGCGACAAGAACGTAAACAAGTCAGAAATAGCCTATAAAAAAATACTACAAATAGTCGGTAATCTGCCAAGAAGCTTGCCAACGCAAACATTATATGCAATTCTAAACGAGGTGAGCTTTGGCGAAAGAGCCAAAAATAATTTCGCAGCATACTTTAAAAAAGTAGTAACGACGGACGGTAAAGTAACCGGAATCGATAATGAGGCCTCACGATCCCAAAACTCAGTGTTAGAGCAAAAAGATTAACATACACCTACTCACCATACCATTTGTAAATAAAGTTTCATCCCATACCTGCATCACTTATAAAAGCACGTGCTAGTCAGGAGCGACAAACAATGCAAGTCAACAGTAATCGCAAGATAAATACGAGGGGGGACCCATAAGTTCCGGGAATTAAGCTGTGGTGGGGAGGGAGAGTGGGGGAACCTATTCTTTGACCACATGTCCGTTAGTGTCACGCCACCTGCGTCAGTGTGCAAAGTTGTGTCGCTGTGAGTGCATCGGTTCGGCTGTAAGATTTTTTTCAGTAAAACAACTGTTTACATTTCGGCGAAAACGTAATGGCAGATTGTCGAGAACAACGCGCGGCTGTCCCTTTCCGTGAAGCAATTTTTTACCAAAAACGCCATGACACCGATTGTCCACCCCCCATACTCACCGGATCTAGCCCCCTGTGACTTTTTTTTGTTCCCCAGACTCAAAAGGAATATGAAAGAAAAGCGTTTTGCCACTGTGGAGGAGGTGAAACAAAAATCTCTGGAAGGCTTAAAGGACATCCCGATGAGTGAATTTAAAAACTGTTTTGAACAATGGAAGAATCGTTTGGAGAAGTGCGTTGTGGTCAATGGCGAATACTTTGAAGGTGATCAAAATTTGGTGTAAAAATATTGAGAAATAAAGAAGTTATGACGAAATTCCCGTTTTTTTTGGGTCCCCCCTCGTATATCATAATTAGTCACTTGGGATCCTATCACACACGTTCGATCAATAAAAGCCATAGCGGCACACTGTATATGCACACAACTGAAGAATGAGAAAGAAGAAATAATCATCTCTGTCTCATGGCTATAAAATATTGTTGTCCCCTCAGAGAAATATAAAATGTAGTTAATATATAGTTGAAAACAGCACACATTTTTCTCAGTGTAGGCTTTAATTCTACTTCGTTCACTAAGCGAGTAAAGATCTTTAGAGCGTACTTCAATTTTCCCATTTTTTATTATTTTTTATTTTCCAATTCCTTTATTTCCATTATTATCCAAAATATTTGCGTGTAAATTGAGTTTGTCGATCTCCAATAAGAGTCAGGAAAAGAATGTTATTTTTTAGCACAAATTTGCCGAAAAGTATTCGGCCTAGGAAAAAAATAAATCTCGCTAAGAATCCAACGATGCAAGGTCCAGCATCGAGTTTTTCTTGATTCTTCAGGGTCATTTGTTTCGACGAAAATGGAAAGCACAGTAAATGATTGAAACGATTGCCGATCGACATCAACGAATTTCCATAAATTTGCAGTTCGACGACACGACATGAAGTATGGTAGGAAGCTTTGGGTACTTCGAGACGAATCGTTGCCCCCTGCGTTTGAATTTACCGCGGTCCGTTGTTGTGGAAAAACACTTTCCGAGAATACTTCGAGGGTCGTTTTGTAAAATTTTCAAGCGATGCAAAATTATGCGTGATCGAACGAATTCGATCGATTCCGAAAAGATATTCGAGCCGATACAGCGGGGGCGTCACCGCGCACAGGGTACACATAAATATCGGGTCCTTCTCCTCGCCGACTTCGCTCGGCTATTCAGCATTGCGCCACAAAATGTTGAGGATTTCTATCCGTGACTTCCGCATCCACGGACTATTCGTCCACAGAGGCGGAAAAGTCTCACGAGGGCGGGCGGACAGACGGCAAGGGTATCGGGCCGTACCACTTTGAATTTATCGGGCTCCACGGTGGACTAATGGACGCTAAACGCTACAATTTAACGAAGCGCTCGAGCGTACGCCGGTAGTTGCACACTCTTTGCCACTCGTAGCGTGTACTTTTGCAGTGAGCGGTGCAACGAGAACTGCGGTAGCCGACAACTTTTTCGTTCGTCTACTTTTTTTTCTTTTCATCCTCTTGGCTCTTGCTGTCGAGTCTTTTCACCGAGACGGAAGCGATCGTGAGCTACCCGCAGTGTTGAGGAATCGACCGAACGGAGATTTCCAATTTTGTCATGGACCCTCCCTTCATATCGCTTTCTTTCCTCGCAAGAAAGACTCGAAGATATTTATTACTCTGTCCCCTGTTTCATCTCTCTCCATACTTCTCTCACTCCCTCTGTAGCTTTCTTTTTTTTTTAAATCATTCTCAATTTCGGAATCCACTAGAAAGGACATCGGAATGGGAAAAGCATGTGAAAGTGTGCGAATAAGAGGAAAAGAAGCGAAGAAGGAAAAGGCGAAGCAGTCGACGGAGGAAAGACCAGCCTTGGCTTCCTCATTTCCCATTAAGTCTTCTCTCCATTAGGCCTTTCTCACGCCATTCTTCGATCTTCTCTTTTCCCTTCAGATTCTCCATTCTTACTTTTTCCAGCCATCGTAAGTGAGACATCGGATGCTTTCGCGAGTAGATGGAGTAGCGCCAAACTTCCTCTTCATTTCTTTACTTTTTGCCCTTCCTCGCCCATCGAGCTCGATTCGTCTTCATCGACCGAATATATATCCTTAATTCGCGAGTTCGTGGAACCCACGCTGATAGGAAAAACGTTGGTGGCTTTGCTTCGTTACTCCTCTTTTCAGCTACAACCGCACGGCTGGGCTCTTCTTGCGTGGAATGAGAGCACAGAGAGACGGGAAGATAGGCTCAGGGAGCGATAGATTGGAAAAAGAGCGAGGCAGAAAGTGAGGCTGGAAGAGGAAGAAATGGGCAACGAATGTAGGAAAACCGAAGATGCACAAAGCGGAGAATGAAGCCTCGAGAGATTCGAGGCTGCATCATTTGCTCTCGTTCGTTCCCCGAATCAACATTTTCCACCCGCGTTCAACGCGAAAAATGAAGGCTTCCTTTTCCGAGCAGAAATCGGCGATAGCGGATTATCGGGTATCTAAAGGAGGGTACAGTGTTTGGAAATGCCATGTGTTAGGGCCTCCGATGAACCTTCGGCATGGGAGAAACTGGACATTTTTACTGAAAGGATACCAATGGGGACCACAACTGAACCTACGGAACCTCAGGTGGGCCTACTTCGAGCGCTCCCGCAGAACCTACTGCACCCTTTCGGCCTACTGTACACTGCTAAACAAAAAATTAATTGAAATAGCATCTATTTAAATAAAAAAAGTTTGCTAGATCCATTCAGTGAATTTAACTAAATTGTTTTTCGAACACATGAAAACGAATCACAGATTTATTGGGATCAAATAAAATATTTAGTTATTGGACGACATTAAATAGATTGATTTCAATAAATAAACATATTTGAAATAAATAATTCTAATAATGAAATGCAATAGGAAAAAATTGGATCTGTGAAAAATCTAGTCAATTCTTCGTAAAATAATAATTCTACCATAATTTTGCAATTGTCCAAAGTGATTGAAAGTTTTGCAATTATTTGAAGTGTCCGAATACTTTTGACTGGTAGGGTATATTCGAATATATTAACGCAATCACATATTTCAAGTATAATATACATATAGTATTCTATAATATACACCGCCACTTAAAAGTTAGGATACACTAGTCGATATTTCTTGCTGCCCTAAAAGTTATATAGGTTCGTAAAAAAAAGACAACCAAATTTACCGAATGTTGGTTTGAAGGAAACAAATTCAGCTTTATTTTGCTTTGTTGAAATATTTTTTATGATTTTTTTCTCGACCCGGTACCGACTCTTGTACGTGACTGTTTTTCGACTTTTTTTCGATCATCGAGAATTAGGCGCATGACTTAAGCAAAAAAAATTATCATGTTTATCCATGATAAACTTGAACGGGGCAGCAGGAGCTCCGTTTTCGTTTTTTAAAAAGTCGCGTACAATGTTTTTTCGCAAAGCTATTTCATTTTTTGCCAAAAAGAATAATTCTAGATAATGCAATGTAACTTAAGAACTAGAGGGTTTAAGAAGAAATGTCAAGGATGTAAAAAGTAGCGTAAGTTTATACTGGATAGCCTGGTATTTTTGCAGAATTTTCCTGTGAGTTTTTGTCTCACAGGAAAATTCGTGACGCCCATTAATCCGATAGAATTGGAGTAAGACTGTATATACGAGCATTCTTTTATGAATCGCCTATAAAATAATAATAAATCGATATTAAGCAAATTTGATTGTTTTCGCATATTAATATTGCACTAATAATTTGATAAGGTGACGATGTATTTTTATTAATTGTGTAGTATTTTTTCATCATCTGATTATGCATATGTACCTGTACCGTTCTTCGGGCGATAATCAGGGAAAACGTATGATTTTCGTCATCGAACGGGTTACCGATGAGGCCGCAATGGAGTGATGATGGAGGAGATATCGAATTTGGGCCGAAAGCAGGTTAGGTGGGGTCGAGGCAACGGTATGAGATCGAAAGCAGGTTAAGGAGGCCTGTGTTCTGCACGTTTCACTGAAATTGGGGGTCGAAAAAAGGTTTGGGAGATCTAACAGAGGCTACACTAGACCAAGAGGAGGTCCATTCATGGCACTGAACTCGACAAATGGGGTTTGGTAGGTTCAACCTAGGCTGGCGGCTTATGTATTACAAAAGAAATGGGTCATGCGAGGGTTCAGAGGAGGCTAAAATTTTTGTCTCGGGTCAGCTCACCAACGAGTCCTCTGCACTAACGAATCTTGCGCGTTCATCATTTCTCATTGCATCCCACGTCGAACTTTCGAGCCCACCCGTCTCTAATCCTCCTCATTAAGATATCGACTGATATCTTGTTGAGTATCCTCAAGAAATACGATTTCAGCAACGTCCATTACCTCTCGTTTTTCTCCATTTTGTCCACAGACGGACGAAAACACGTGCAAACACAACGTCCGAACTTGAATGCCGAAAGGAGCTTTCTCTAAACTCTTTTTTCACCGGTTAAAGCAACATGATTAGTCACCGTACAAAGACGTGGCTTTATTTTTATTTCTCGAAAAAGAAAAATTTAGTTCGTACATTCAACCCGGCTTTACGAACGTAGCTTCGGGTCAGCTCGTGCAGCCTCCGCGATCGTGGCTTTGCCCGTTGAATGAGAATTGATTGCACTCAAAGCCAGCACGTCGAGCTTGCATGGAGCATCAGCAATCGAATTCTCTACTATTTTTTACGGTCCGGCACTCTTTTTCACGCTTTCTCGCTTATTTCGCATTCTTCTTTATCCTCTCTCTCTCTCGCTTTTCGAACACCCGGCCCCCTTTTTCTCTGTCCCTGTCTCGAGTAATAGCCCAGGGCATTTGGCTGTTACGAACGCGCTTCCGTTCATTGCCATACGATCAGGTGCGAGAGGAACATTTTACACCCCTTTTAGCGAACGCATTCAGTGCGCGTACACATGATATCGTGAATCACCGGAAATAAAAAAAAAAAAAAAATCACGTGACTGGGAACAAGAGAAACGAAAAACTGCTCATATATATATCAATAACGAAATCATCATCGGCAAGTGTCCCCTGCGACCTTAAGATCGCTATAAAAACGTAAAAGCGATAAAAGCTTTTTTTTCACTGTCCATTTTTTGTGGTAAGTCTATCAGGGATATACCGCCCTAAATCTGCAAAAATGATGTCCAATACCAATAAGAACGAAGGGGAAAAAAACAATTCGCATCGCATTCCAATAATCTAATCTCGAACTAAATGAGAAAAAAGCTCCAAATCAAAATCAACGGACAGACTGCTCGGCCTTGCCGAACTTTAGTTCCTCATCGATGAAGACTCTACTATCGTTCGTAATTCGAAAAAGGCAATTCACCTCTCGAAACTTTTTCAACCTCGGTTTTTTCCCTTTTTTGGCTGAAACTTCGGACCAATCGGCGGGGAACGAGACACAGAATAGCGCTTGGGATAAAGGTCGAATGAAATTCCGCGTTTTTTCGGGAATACACGTCCAGCCACTGTATGGAATCGCGTAATGGATACATTTGATCGTTTTTTGCCGCGTCTGCTGCCATCTCGTTTGAAAAAGCACACCGTAGGGGTTGTTGCGAGGGCGGGTGGTTGCACGCGCTCGAGCGCGCGACACGCTCCCCGTACAGTATTACGCGTGACGCGGGGGTTGCATCCCCGTGGGCTGAGAGCACTCTGGGGGCGGTTGGGCGGATCGACGTGAATCGTTTTCGCTATGCAGCACGTGGACCATGACAATGAGAGGATAGGGAACTCCTCTCGATTCGCAATATCATAGCACGAGTTAGCCAACTTCGTTAACGCATTCCACACGTTTGGTGACGCGTGCACACGTGTACTCTGTCGTGATTCGTTCGTGTGATATTCTCGGCTGGTGTGCGACGAGATCTCGACTGGATTTCTTCCGTGCGACTTTATTCACAATGAACGTGAGCAATTTTTGGCGGGCCACTATTTGGGAACTGGCAAAGAGGGAATACGATTTTTGCAAATGGAAAATCGCCAACGAAATCAAACGAAATAACGAATATATTCGTACTCGAGAGCGGATATTTTCGATAGCTTTGTTATAACTAGCAGGAGAATTAGTGCCAATGAATATAAAGTGGCGTGATACGATTTCAAAACCGATAGAAACAAAAAAAAATATGTTACGAGGGACTAGGCTTGATTTATAGGAATGTAGCGATTTTAATCGTTGCAGATACGCTTGCCCGTGCGCACGCACACAGACATCAATATGTATACACAGGGTGTTCTTCTCATCTCTGTTACTCGGAATAACTCGGCAATTATCGACGTCACAAAAAAAAAATTTCCAGACAAAAGTTGTACGGTGTGAAGAGGACCATCAAATGCGACCATTTTTTTAAATTTCAGTGGACGTTCTGACGCACAGTGAAGGTCACCTCCACTTTTTCAGATGGAATGGTACATTTTCTTATGAACCATCGTGTGGTTCATAAGAAAATAAGAGTACCTCAAGCCGCATAAAAAACATCAGGGGGTTAAGATCGTTCAAGGTCATTTCGAACACCTATTAAAATGAAATACAAATCTAAATATCTCGGATCACTACCAAATATTTGGTAGTGTTCCGAGATATTTAGATTTATATCATCGATACTGACCTTGAACGACTTTGACCACTTCATGTTTTTTTATGCGGCTTGAGGTGCTCCACAAGATGGTTAAAAAAAATGGACTATTCCATTTAAAAAAGTGGAGGTGACCTTCACTGTCCGTCAGCGCCTCCACCGAAATAAAAAAAAAATGGTCGCATTTGATGGCCCCCTTCACATCGTACAACTTTTGTCTGGAACATTTTTTTGTAACGTCGATAATTACCGAGTTATTTCGGGTGGCAGAGAGAAGAGGGACACCCTGTATTATATATATATTAGGGTGGCCCTTGATATGGGTAAAAAAAAATTGATCGCGCCGCCCTCCAAAACGGTTCGAAATAATATAAAAAAATCTACGCGATGCCCCAGCTATGTCCGTTAAGAGGAAGGCGTGCCTGTAAGCATGAACTTAAATTTAAATATCAATTTTTCTTCATGATTGGAGAAATTTCGATTTTTTAAATCTGGTTTATTTGTCAATATTTTTTACTTTCCGAAGCTATTGTATATTGGTATTCAATTTACAGATCAAACAATAAGGTCCTCCATACTAGATTTGATGAGCGTCAGTTTTACCATCCTATTATTTTGGAACAATAGTTCGATTTAGCTGCTGTCGAACGCTTTTAATCACATCAAAAACAAACTTTAAATTTGCATCCTGTCAGAAAAATCTATTAAGTACGAAGGATATAAATTCACGATAAACCATTCACATCGAACTTCCGGATTGGTGTGAGAGTGGTGTGATGAGTGGATCATCCTGCAACTGTCGATAGGTCAGATCATGTCAGATTATGTCATATCTCTATATGCTGAAATTTCAGTTTAGTCCCAACGTTTTCGAGTAAAAAATCACCTGCTTTTGGTTTTTCGCATGCCATTTCTACAAATGATAATGTTTTTATCCGGTTTTTTAAAAAATACTCTTGGTTATTGGTTTCATCTAGAAAATTCTTCTTTTTAACCTTGAATGTTGAGGAAACTTTATGAAAAAAGATCTTATGCAGAATTATCATAGAAACCAATTCGAACATTTGAATAGCCTGCGGTGTAAAAAAATATGATCTTGAAGTGTGCATCGTTGGAATGCAACGAAAATGAACTCTTTTTCATTGTTCCATTCTTTTTGGGCCGATTGAGCCTGTGAAAATCAATCAAATGTTTTTACGTATTTTTACTAGACATTTACGAACTTAATGATTAAAAAAAATGGTTTGTATAATGTAAAAACAAAAGGAAATGAAAAATGAACAAAAGAATCGTTGCATTCCAACGATGCAAACTTCAACGTCGTAAAAAAATGTACTACGCATATCGTGCTAATTATTTTAAAAAGTTGCTGAGTTATTGTCAATTCACATAATTTGTAGTAATGGCATGCGAAAAACGGAACGTAGATGTTTTTTTTAATAACATAAAGCCCAAAATCTGGAAAGCCGTGGGACTGTTATTAAATTCCAGCGTATAGTAGGACATAATCTCAACTGTCGATAGTTGCAGGGTTATCCGTTCATAACAGGACACCCTGTATATATATATATTCATCGAGAAAACATCACCTTCATGAATCAGTTCATTATTAATTAAATGGGTTAATCGCAACGGGAAATTCAATTTGCCTACTCCATTTGTAGCGTATTAAGAGTGGCATGAAAAATGGTTTCTCCGTTGCGTTACGGTGTTAATTAATCCTCTGCAGTTGTTTCATAAATTTTACTTAAAAACTCATGATTTCATTTCCCGCATATTTCCATACGGCTGTAGAAGTTAGAATGAAAAAAGTGTAACAAGATAGAGGAAATACGGAATGGCCATTTTTTTTTCTTTGCACACCGGAGTTTGATTTTATTTCGTATAACAACTTCTCTTGGTAATTATCGGTGAACGACAAAAGTTTATTGTGTGTAACGTACTCAAGGTTTTCGAAAAAAATATTTTAGCTCGTTACAGTGAAATTATTCCGACACTTGTTTGCAGCTGGAATTGTGCACAAACTTTGACTTATTTCTGCATCGTTATTACTGTGAAAAAAAAACTCCTTACGGATTTAAGCCGTAGATCTCGAATAAGAACCCTGAAAAACGATTTGGTCTCTCTCGTTGCCGAAATATCAAAACAAGATATTGGGGATTTAAAAAATGCTGGAGTTCATTAAATCGATGACGTTGAAGCTTGCATTGTTGGAATGCAACGATGTTTTTTTCTTCATTTCTCATTAATTTTTTTATTATTATTCAAAGCCTTTTTTGCAAATTGAGGTCGAAAATATGTAATAAGAATGGTCAAAAAATTTTGAGCGATATTCACAGGTAAAATTGGCAAACAAATACTTGAGCATTCAGAGAGAATTTATTTTCGTTGCATTCGAACGATGCAAACTTTTACGTCATATTGATGCGATGCAAACTTCACAAGTTTTCAATGTTTGCTCGACATTTGAAAGTGTAGAAAATGATGGTGAGCTCGAGTCGATGTGACGGTGACTGAAGTAAAATCCTCCTTAATGTCATTAAAAGTTTTATTGATTAAGAGAGAACCTCCCCACTGATTGATGTTGAAGAGTGTGCATCGTTGGCATGCAACGAAAGTGAATTCTTTTTAGTTGTTAAATTCGTTTGTCTGACTTTGGCTGTGAAAATCACACGAACGTTTTACATATTCTTATTGAAGGTGTACGACCTAATCAATTTACACGAAAAAAAACTTTGAGTTATGATAAAAATAAAGAAATGAAAAGTCGTCGCATTCAAACGTCATCCCAATGAGTATGTGTTCTCAAACTTCCCTAATATTAGTTCAGCATTATCAATTTGAATTTATAGTTTCTCTATTACCCGTTTTAATAAGCACGAAAAATATTTTCCGAACTTTTTTACCGATTGGTGACGCCCGGGCTCGAGCAGCTATTTTTATAACATATTGATGGGAAAAAAAATGTAGGAAACGGTCACGTCAACACTCTGCCTGAAGAACGCTCGAGTGGTTCGAACGCTCGAACGGACGAAGACTACTACTGACATATTGAGCGTTAATCAAACACGGTTGATCGAAGCCCAGACCGCCTCGAGCGTATACCTATATTATCGATGAAACGCTTCCAGCTTCTGCAGCGTCCTTGGAAGACACGGAAAACGAGAGGGAGCGAGCAAAATCCTCTCGTGTGTTGTTCGTCGTTATAGATATTCTTAAGAGCTAGAGAAGAGTGACGCATTCGAGAAGCTCGTTTACCCCGTCTTCATCTCCCGCACGTTACCAGAATAATCAATTTTGATCCATGAGTACCACGTCAGGTTGACGTAGGTAATTACTCATATTAATTTTTTGTGGTGTGCTAAGTCACTGAAATGCAACGGGAATTCTACACTCGTTCATTTATCTCATCGTCCAACACCTTTCAATGTGAATCCTCTAATGAGGATCCTAAGTATCGTTTGAGTGATTTCTGTAGGCTCAATCCGCCGGAAAATGGCCCTGTTCAAAACAAGCTGTTTTCATTGTTCTCCAACGATAAAAACTTCAACGGCGTATTCTGATGATGGTTTGCTAACATCAGACGTCATTTAACGGTTCTCTCGAGCCAATGTAATCGCAAACTTACCAAGAAGAAACCTTCTGTACGTTGAAAAATATAGACTCTAAGTTGATTGGGTCAAGTAATCGTCACATCAAGCAAAATACATCAAAAGTGACCAAGTTTATCCTCACTACATGACGTTAAAGAGAATTCGTTTTTATAATCCAAATTCAGAGTGGAGTAGGTTCCAAACCTCGGTTGATATACGAGTCATCGGCTTAAAATTGTTCATTGTATTGAGTTAATAAAATTGTTCATACGATATAAGCTTGATCTGTCCAAAATCTGCAGATATGCAGTCTCAACATTTATATGTGAATATGTTGTCGATAATGAAACATTTTCGGCTGCTGGGATAATTTTCAATTCGTGGATTCTTATATCTAGAATTAGGCATGTACAAGTAGGTAGTGAATATTGAATAATTTTTATATATGGCTTCTATTATACTCGTTATTATATTTGACAGCGCAGAAGATCCATTTCCCGATCGTAACGTCATTGAAACCCTACAACATGTAGTTTAATCCAACCGTGCCATCACCTTCGTTGATATGGATACCGAAACATTATATTTTCATTGAGTTCAATCATTTTCTCCGAGAACTTTTAATGATCACTTCATACCATTATTTTAAATGATTTTGCATTCGTACGATGTTTCTGAATTCATTGCCTATTGAACCCAGACCGATTTACTCTAAGTGGTGATTACCAGCTTCAAATCCCAGCAGGATACGCAACGTTCGCCGTAATGACATTATTCCACTTGTTCAATGCTATAATGACGCTCGATTGCGTGGGTGCCAGCACAGAGTGACCATTCGTTTCATCCGGTGCAACGGAGTTGTACCTTCGCTACTTCGATTTGTGGTTTGATGTGTTCCGTCCTGTGGATGGTGAATTAACGGTGAACACAGGAGTTAGTAAAGCCCGACGTGGCCGTTGGCACGTTTGATTATGCTTTGGACAAACTGCAGTCCTGATTTTCATGGTGAATCCCAAAAACCAGATCGTAAATTGATGCACGCTGAGGCAAGCGTTTCGTTTGAAAAAAATTAGGCATGTTCGAAAATACGTGATTAGACGTCGAAACCGCAATTAAACGTTTAATAGTTGATGACATTTTTTATGGATCTTTAGACTGATTGTCGGAAAACGAGGTCACCATGGAAAAAACAATGTTGAAGTGTGCATCGTTCGAATGCAACGAATATTCAAAAGTATCTTTTCATTTCTTCATTGCTTTTATCATCCAAAATTGTATCCAGCAAATTCGGACCGTAGATTTCTAATAAGGATCCCAAAAAAATGTTGAGTCATTTCCGTAGCCCAGATTTGCCGAAACAAATTCGAGCCACTAAACTTTCGTTGCGTTCCAACGATGCAAGCTGCAATATCACATGGAAAGTTATTTCACACCAATTGTATGATGAAATTTGCGGTGTAAGTATGAAATAAGATTTCTATTCGCATTGTCCACATATTCGTCACATTTGGATTACTAAAATCACTTGAACGCACTTTAACATATTTTATTATCATCTTAGCATATTAGCACTTTAGCATCTTTTATTAGCATCTTAGCATAAAGATTTCTAATAAAAGATGCACTTCAGCATATTTTATTAGAAATCTGAAATCCAAAAACGCAAAAAAAAGGCATTGGACGATAATAGAGGTGGAGAAATAAAATAAAAAATGCAAGAAATTTCTACGCCAAGAATCGATACCTCAAGAAAAAATATGAACTAGGCACAGAATTTCCAACTTTTTGAAAAAAAAATACCCATTTTTACACAATCTGGCAAAAGTTAATGTTGGTCTTTGGTCAAGTTATCAATTCCCAAGCTGTCGGAGGAAATCCATATTTCGTGGTCTTGTACACCGCTACATCTTACCAGCTCTCCCACAAGATGCACCGCTATTTTCCTAGTTACGATGTGCTAAGTATAGCGAACTCTGGCAGCATTTTTTTTCCGTCGTATGTACGTCTTTTGAGAGATACGACTCGTGACTGTTCTCGCCCACGCGTCTCCTCGTGCACATCTCTTTCCTCATTCCTCATGGTCCAGTCTGGTACACACACATCACGCTCGTCTCTTCATCCTTGTCTGGTCATCGCTTCTTCTCACAAAGCTCGTTTTATCCTTGCTTGTTGCATTCTAGTTCGCGGTCACGCCGTCTTGATTGCCCTAGAGCGATCCGCATCCTCATCCTCAACGAGTGTACTAGACTCTCTCTCTCTTTCTCTTTCTCTCTCTCTCTCTCTCTCTCTCTCTCTCTCTCTCTCTCTCTCTCTCTCTCTCTCTACCCTCTCCCTCTCCCTCTCTCTTGCCAGTACGTCCGATACGACCATGTTACAATGAGGCGTCTACACGCATCGATCCTAGTTAGAGCATACCACTTGCGCGTCTCTCCTATTATGTATCACAACTGATTTGAATTTAACGGTTGCGAAGCGATTGCATTGTCCGTCGCCAGGGTCTAGTGGCTCGCTGGGTGTTTCGAGCACCGGCCTCTGTGAGAGACAAGTACGACAAGATCTACAGTTATTGGACCATAATGACCGGCCCCGCTAAACTCGAGTGCAGAAATTCCCCCACTAAACAGAAACCACGATAATTACTTGGGTAAGCAAGCATTTCTTTTTGTTCAACGCTGCATAAAGTAGTTTAGTGGTTGGAAGTTTTTAGGGTTCCGTGGCCAATCGAAGCCCCCGTTATTTCGACATGTCGGTCCGTCTGTCAGAGCTTCGTAACTCGTACAATTAAACACCTGTCATGCTGACATTTGACAGGTGCCTTCGAATGTACGCAATGTTATTTGCAAGTGAATTTTTTCATTGGATCTTTGGTGTACGGGGAAAATTTGGATGATAAACGATGCACGCAGCCTATGGAGGACAGTATTTTTGGATGGGGCATCAAAGAATCTATTCGATTCTATTTTTAAATTTTCTGAAACCTCTGAATTCGTCAGCAGGCTGCCCTCTGCATCACTCCCTCCACTCTTGTAATCCCGTGGTGTAAACATCTAAAATAATCCACACAATTATGGCTTCCTGAGTGCATTCACATAAAATTATTCCGGACACTGTAAAATACTTACAGTTTCGAAAAAATGGTTTCTAATTTCTTCCATCTGCCATAGTTTCAACAATATTAGAAGAATACATGGTTAACCCTTCGATTGCACATTGGGTTGCTTTGACCCCATTTTTTGTTCAACTGTTATCAACTATCGCGAACTGTTTAATCTATTCGGCTGCACATTCGGCGCTCGAATGTTCGCCCACTCCTATTCTATAGGTGGTCACTTGGCCCCTACCGTACATTCTGCCCGTGTACTGAGGACAACTGTTGAAAAAGGACCTGGGGTCAACGCGACCCCGCTTATGCAGGAGTGCGGTGAAAGGGAAACATTTTTTCGTGAAATTTTTTATTTCATTACTACATGTAAGTGAGTTATGATAGAAAATGCTCATAGATATGTTTTATTTTGCGCCACTATAATAAATTCTGTATCTAGAATGCCGATCATAAAACTAAAAGCCAGTGTCCGTTATGCAGGAGGGCTATGTGCAACGAGCACCGAATGTACTTATGCGCGGATGCGATAAATGTCAATAATAATAAGTCATCGACGTAAAAAAATGCGGAAAATATACGTTTTCAACAATTAATCTGCCGAAGGAGTCTATTTTTTCCATTTTGCACTATCCCGAAAAGGCTCAAATTCAAACCTCCGAATAAATATACCTACTTTTTGGACAGGCGGTCGACACCGTCTTTTTCGTATCTACAAACTTTCCTCTTTAAAAACCAAATGGACTTTTTAAATTTATTGTGAAAACAAAAAATTATGACCTTTTTCGTGCAAGTACGTATTTTTCAACGCATCTACAACTTTGAACGAATGTTTGGCCACTAAATTTTAGTTTTTCTTAAAAAATAAATTTTGGGCCATAAAAAAGGATCATTGACTACAAAAAACGTCTGTACAAAAAAATGCATATTTACCGAAATACAACAATCTGAAAATAGTCTGGGGTCTGATTGACCCCATATTCAGTCAGAGATTCGTGACGGAAGTGTGCAGTCGAAGGGTTAAAAGTAATTAAATTTAAATCGAACATTGCAATTATGTCCGTACCTAAGATACTCTATAGATATAGGGTCTATAGAATTGTACTCTATAGACCCGACCATCATATAAATTTCCTTTCGAATCGAGATATCGACTATTTCAGCAATATTTTTACCGCAAACATCCGTCATTTTCGCTTTATCCATACGGTCCGTAATTCCGAATGGTACACTTTTCAAGTATGATCCTTTCCCCACTGCCTTTGAGGATGAAACGTACGGCATAGCAATTTACTCCTACACCGAGCTTTCGCATTTTCCAGTTTCATGTTGTCGATAATCACTGCCTCGTCTGTTTCGTCCGTCAATCACCGGACCATTCGAATACCGATGCACGATTGCGCCCACACAGGCACATGCACATACACGCATGTATTGACCAGCCCTTGTTGCCTGACTGTGCGCGGATCAACGGCCCGTGGAATCCAAGTCGGCCGACAATAGCTCCAAGCTCTTTTCAGCTTTTTTCCTTTTCCATCCGATTTCATATAGCCTCTACCCGCACTCTACTCCCTCGTAACTCGCAACTGTACGACTTCTCTTGTACTCGTTACATGTGGGCTATGTCTTTGGCCGCGGGCGCGAAGCGCTGCTACCAGACAAATAAGCAACGGCGCACATTTGCAAAATGTATACATTTCATGTCCGCCTCTGTGTGTGTGTCCACAGACGAACGCATATCGTATGTATATATATATGTGAGGCAAACTCGCGGAAGCATAAAAGGACGATGATTACTTCGTAGAAGTAACGCTGACCCGGTAATCCAGGATGCGTGGCAGACCCGTAAGAAAGAAAGAAAGGCACACACAGTCTTTAGCACTACGTAGACCAGACTCACGATTCCCCCTGCGGTAACATTGCATACCGTTTTCTGCATACGAACACATTGGGAACGTTGTGGTCAAAATGCATGCTGGGATCCCCGTCATACTGATCGTAGCCGTCACTCGGCCGCGAAAACTTAATGGTTAGTGCGAAAGTTCAGGTTGAACTGTGAAGAAATTTGATTGCCGGATGATGGTACTTTGCATCATAGGAGGGTATCGAGATTTGATTTGGTTGTCGTTGCTTCTGACAAAAGTCTTTCGTTTGCTGAGCTCGCAGATATTTCATTAAAGTAATCGTTGGAGTAATTTTTCATAGCTGACTCAGCCAAAAGAAAATTTTGACCATTCCGAACATTCATTTTCCACCGCATTCCAACGATGTGAACTTTAACGTCAGGATGATGATTAGTGAGATCGATATAATGTTTTTCGTCTTTGGGAAGTTTTGGATTGAGGTGTGGCGAACGAAAAGAACAAAATCGCGCTGCACAGTGACGGTGAAGCTTGCGTCGTTGGGATGCAACGATTTTTTTTCTTCATTTTACATTTTGTTTAACTTCATCATTATCGGTAATCCTGTTTTTGCAAATTGAGGCCGTAGATCTCGCATAAGAATACGTAAAAACGTGTCAGTGAATTTCACAGCCTAAATAAGTAAACAAAAATTTAAGCAGTTTAACAGAATTAGCTTTTGTTGTATTCCAATGACGTAAACTTCAACGTCATGTCGCATGAATTATTAAATGGGAATACGTATACATCGATAGGCAGGATGGTCCGTTACCCGCGATAACAGTTTTGCCCAAGTTCCGGTCATTTGTTCGAGCAAGCACGCTTACAGAGACGACTCGTCGAAAGTAGCGATGCTAAGGCAGTATTATGACGTTGAAGTTTGCATCGGAGTGCTACGAAAATTCGTTATTTTTAATTACTCAATTTTTTGGCTAATTTAGGCTCTGAAAATCGATAAAAAGTTTTTACTTATTCTTATTACAAATTTAGGACTTCAATTAAAAATGATAAACATAAAGAAATAGTAAATATATATATATATATATATATATATATATATATATATATATATATATATATCGTTACACTCCAACGATGAAAACTTTAACGTCATGCAGTATTGTCGTGTAGAGCACTGTTTTGGAGGTGATTTTTTAGGATGAAAAAAATTCTCAACTTGCAGACTTATTTCTGTCATTTTTCACACGCGTTCATTGATCCTTCAAGAATATGTATAAATTTGAAAAAAAATGTATTATTATGTACTTTTGTACGTTTGTTTACAACGGTGCGTGGAAAACGCCCCCAATTGGCAACCAGTGTTGTGGACGTTTTACGAACATGACAAGAAAACCGAACACATTCTTAATCTGTATGAGTGTCGTAATGTTTAGTAGCAGGACCAAAAATTTAAAAAATATGCAAAATGGTGGCATGGTGAACTTTGATTATCAATTTTACCTATTTGTCTGACCATTCCACAAGTTATATGAAAGAAAAATAAATTATTTCCACTTAATTCTGCCACCAACGTTGAAATACAGTCAACTAAAGGTATATGCCAAAACAATCGGTTAATTTGTTATCGAGATATCGTGGTTGCCGATTTGAAAAGCATAGTTTTGAGAAAAACGCGTTTGAAGTTGCTGCGTCTCGACTGCGCTCCTTGAGCGTACTCCCCATAATTTTTTACGTTGAAGGTTGCATCGTTAGATTGCAATGAAAACGAATTATCTTTTACTACTCAATTTTTTTTTGGCTGATTTGAACTGTCAATATCAATCAAATGTTTTTACATATTCTTATTAGAGACTTACAACCTCAGTGTGAAAAAAGTACCATAAAAATAAAGAAAAGAAAAATTGAAGAAACAAAAATGGTTGCTTTCCAACGATACAAACTTCAACGTCATCATAATTTCTCTAATTCGACTAGGACACCACTGTGACGGGCAGAAAAAAGTTCGCTTTTTCCGATTTTTTTGTGCTACTATATTATTTATTTAGGATTTTGGAAAAAGTATGTTATTAAACATAGATTGAACTGTTTTCGTGTAAATTTTCATCAACAAAATTTAAATTAAAAGATTATTGAGGTATAACAGAGCCTCTGTATGAAAAATGTCGTCCAACGGCTGGATCGATAACTTGACAATGCTTGGTGTGAAAAATAAAAGTAAAAAAGCTTTATAATCTACATAAATGTAGTTCTCATTGTAGGTAGCCGTTTTACGGAAAAGAATCACAAAATGTAGCATGTTAAACATAAAGTGTAATTTTGCCGAAGATTTTACATATTATATTCGGGGGCTTCGAAAACACTAAATTAAAAAAAAAGACGGCTACATACATCAATAGCTAGTACAATTGCGGAAATTTCGGTTTTTTTTTCAGATTGAAAATCGGAAAATTATATGTGGCCAAAGTTATGATTCCGGCCAGGTCGAGAAAAGTCGTTTCGAGAAAAAAGCGATTAGAAGTTTTAGTATACGTAAATCATTGCGACACCTGCTTTCACTGAATCGTCTGTAACACGGACAATTTTCAATATTTTAACTTGAACATTTTTTCACACATTCTTGAATAAGTACCTTTGAGAAAACGCGAAAAAGATTTTTCTTTTACCCATCACAGTCCTGGCTTACTACAATTTCCCCAGTAAGGAGAGAGCCACTATATCTCCATAGGGAATTCCGGGGGAGTTAGCCATAAGGGAGAGATGGCCAGTAGAAATGTTACATAGAACCGCCCACTAGATTTCACCTGTTACTGCTTAGTTTACTTCGCGTCATGCGCAGGTGTAAGTGTACGAGCAAACGTATGGCAAAAGAATGGTAAGTGAGTAAAATTCTTTTTAATTATTCTGTCTACTGCAAAATTTTTTTGAAGGTTTTATGTGTTATATTGTGGTGATGTTATTTTGTAAAATTAATAATTATTTTTGTATTTCTTGAATAGTTCACGAACAGTGCTTTGTTATAACCTGAAGATTTCGCATGTAGTGTTTCTACTTGTTCACATTTTAGATGTGGCCATCTCTCCCGGGTTATTAGGAGAGATGGCGACGTACAGTCGGTGTGTGATGGCCATAGTATTAGTTGTAATGTGTTCAAGTAATTCATTTTTTCTACATTTGGTTGAGATGCCTAATGAGTACAAGAGAAAAGCAATTGCTTTAAGAGGGAACAGGACTCAAGAATCATTCAAAGTAGCCATTAGTGCTGTAAAAAATGATGAATTGTCGGTTGGTGCGGCCGCTAGGACCTACGAAATACCTAGGAAGACCTCAGAAAAACGATATAAGAACAATGACAAAGAATGTTACAGAGAAAATTATTATGCAACTCGTCTCATCGAAATCGAGCTTCAGTGGATAGTGTGCCAACTTTGAGTACTCAAAAATTGTACTGATTTCGATTATATGTGTTCTAGATGTGGCCAAATGAAAAAAAAATAAGGATCAAAACATAAAACCAAAGATAATAATGCTGATAAATATGTGCTGATATATGCTGATAATGATGCTGATAAATAAAACCCAGAGCATAATGCTGGGTAACTGGCCATCTCATCACCCCTACTCCAAAATCATCACATCCGGATGCTTCGGCAGAGATAGCCAATCATCATTTTAAACCATTAGTAATTTTAAGGTTCATCTGATAGGAGTTTGTTTTAATTTCGTAAATTCTCTTAAAGTTAAATGTTGAAAGTTTGATTACAAATAAAGAAAAGTACAGAAACGTATGTACTTTTATTTTTACGGATCCTCGAAAAAATTGAGGCCAACTACCCCGGACCCTACACCCAGTACAGTTAAAGGTGGCCAAGCAAATCATTCATTCGTTTCGATTATAAATCATGCAACTGGGTCCCTTGAACGTATATACGTGTACGGAAAGGCTCGCTAGATATATTCGAGCTTGAGGAACGCCACCTGCATGTATGTGTGTGGGTGTCCAAAGGTTTTCTTCGTTACGTAGCGCAAGTACGTACGTCCCTTGACACATATTCGAGTGGGAAAAGGAAAGGGTCGATGGAGGCACGGTAGGAGGCCGAAAAACTTTCCGCTTCGAAGAACATAAAATTCGTCGAGGGGCGAAAAGTACCGAGGCGACGAGGTCGGAGGAGAAAACTTTGGGATAGGATAATGCGCCTCCGGCGGAGCTTTCCGTCCATGCGTTTTCTACGTGGGATTCTGCAGTTATATAACCAGTATGACGGGCCTTAAGAGAAAATGGAAGAGATTGTTATATAACGCGGCACCAAGAGCGGTTTTACTGCTCGGGCGCGAAGAATGTCACCACTATGCGAAATACGAAACGTGCCGGGTTGTCTCTGATTTTCCGAATCAGGATCACACAGCGCGGCTATACTCTCGTTTCTTTTCACTACCCGCACCCTACATTCGGGAAGGAAGAGAAAAGCTCGACCACCGAGGAAACTTAATTGAATTAACGGAAGGCGTGTAGCTCTCATGGTGAGGGTTTTTTTCGTGGCTTCGAATTTGCTTTTTTTTCCATCGATCCTACAGCGAGAGAGGAAGGGGGTGGAGGAGGAGGAGGAGGAGGCGGAGGAGTAGAAGTAGAATAGGAAAAGCTTCTACCTCCGCGTTTCCTTTTTCGTGAGATGGATATTTAGATTTTACATGTATTTTTAACCCGGCCCAGATTGTGGGATTTATTCTCCATCACGGGCCCGTTTTGCGATAAGTCACATCGGGATAAGCGGATATGTTTGACTTAGCATATTGACTTTGCAGGAAGCCGCGTCTGTCCGTTGGGCTTTCTACACGCACGACCTACGAGAAACACATTAATTTTTTTTTGCATATTTTAATGAATAAAAAATCGTGTAAGTGTAATTTTTATAACTAAACTAATTTTTCGAGTGCGCTCACAAGGAACATCACTTACGTGTCCGCCTTCGATTTTGTTTAAACTCATATATGTGATGAAGCATTGAAAACTATTAGACGCGTATTTATTTTTGTCCTGGCGGAAAACGATCCAAAGGAAGGAAACCACCCCTCATAGAAAAACGTGTCACCTCGTAATTTAATTTTTTTTCAATACTGCTCCAGTGGACTTTTCATTGCTTCACATTACGAGAATTTTGGTTTTTGTTTCATAATTTTCAAAGCTTTATCACATTTATGATTTTTAGAGGGTCTTCTCACTTTAGACGCTGAAAAAAGGCTATTTTCATGAGTTTTTTGGTAGTTTTGTATTATAGATATTGATATAAAAGTTGTTACACTTAATAAATACACTTTCGAAATACATTTTAAAAAATTTGTATGAATTTATGTAACCCAAACAAACTTGAAACGCGTTTTTCGCGAAACAACGTTTTTCGACGGCTTTCTGATAAAATCTGCGAAACTACTGAACTGATCCTTATGAAATTTTAACCACATATTCTTTACAACTATAGCTATAGCGCATATCAAGGATCTTTTAAATTTCGATATTTACAATTTTTTTGCCAGAAACGGTGAAAAAAAACTTTTTCTGGTTTTTCGAAAAAGGTTCGCCATTTTGTTATTTTTGCATATTTCAAAAATCGTATGATATGCGCTATAGTCATTGACATACTGAATCTAAAAGCGTTTGATTTTTTTGTTTTAGATGATCCATCTCTGAGATTTCATTAACAGCTCAGACCTACAATTTTTAGGACATTTTTTTAACTACCGTTTACGTCTAAACCAGTGACTTGAATAAATATATTTTTTTAAATGTATTTCGAAAGGATATTTATTAAGTGTAACAACTTCTATATCAATATCTATAATATAAACCTACCAAAAAATGCATGAAAGTAGCCTTTTTTATCGTCTAAAGTGAGAAGATGCCTTAACAAAATCGAAGGCGGACACTTGAGTGATGTTTCTTGTTAGTGTCGTTAACTCGCGTTTTGTTGCTTTCATCGACGTTCAATTCCACGAGATCTGTTTAAAAAGGTGAAGCACCCTTCAGAATTGCACAATAATCGCCTCAGTCAATGTGTGGAAAATTGCTGATCTCCAACCGTGACAAAGTAATTACTTTTGCCTTTTTTGGTTTAATTTCGACTTGAAAAAGAAAAATACACACATTTTCATTCGTCTCGAGACGTTCCCTCCCTTTCTCCGAGGCAGAGCAGCTCGTGGACGATTATTTTAAACAACCGGTCGCCTCAGGAATACAGAGTGGATTCTTAGGTAAATGCTCGAGGTTCTCCAACCCTCTTGAATTCGCGCAGACAAACCAGCCGACTTCACGGAACGTTTTTCCATGCTCGTCTCTTCCTACTGCTCCCTCTAAGGGCTCCGCAGATCTGCGAGCTACATGTACGGGATATTCTACGTCAAGGGGCGCGTTTTCTCGAACGACAACATTTTTTAAATCATCTAGCTTGCAAGCAATGCCTTAACGAATGCATAACCAAGATTATTATGAAGGAATGAGAGAATAAAACTCGAACGTTTCCTTGAAGTCACTTGAGTAGAATAAGCACGAAGCTTTAAAAAATGGCCTGCACAAATTCGGAAACATAGGAAATCGTGAATACAGTGGTCAACATGAATCCTTTCAGGACGATTTATGATTATTACAAAAGTGTCGCTTCAAAGGATAAAAAAAACATATATTAACGTTTTACCATAAATGGACGATTCTGCAGTTTTAGTCCGATCTTCGTTTTTATAAAAGCCGTCAGCCAAATTGTCATGGTGCTGAAGTATACACAATAATAAGGCATACACAATAATAAGGCTGTTGTTTTTAAATGAAAAAATTATCATTCGCAATCAATATTTGCAAATTTTGTGGTCGATCTCTAAGGGAGGACATCACTGTGAAGGGCCGAAAAAGGTGGGTTTTCCGATTTTTTTTATCTACTGGATTATTCATTTGGGTTTTGGGAAAAAAGGTATGTTATTAGGTATACATTGAACTTATTTTGTGTAAATTGCTATTTGAAAAAATTAACAATTAACAACGTTATTGAGGTATAATAGAGTCTCTGTGTAAAAAATGTGGTCCAACAGCCGGATCGACAACTTGACAATGGTAGGTCTGAAAAATAAAAATAGAAAAGTTTAATAATCTATATAAATGTAATTCTCCTCGTAGGTAGCCATTTTTCGAAAAAAAAAATCACAAGAAAGTGGGAGTTAAAAAGTGTAATTGTGGCGAATTTTTTACTTATATTTGGGGGGCTTAAAAAACACTAAATAAAAAAAACGGCTACGTGCAACGATAGCTACTGTAATTACGGAAATTTTGATTTAAAACATCGAAAATTGGACCATTATAGCGAGAGTTATGATGCCTGTCAAGTCGAAAAAAACGCGATTAAAAGTTTTTATATACATAAGTCGTTGGGTTACCTGCTCTCACCTAATCGTTTGTAACTTTTGGTCAATTTTCAATATTTTATCGTCAAATTTTTTCCCATATTCTCTAATTTTCCACGTATTCTCTAATGCAAAAAAATCGATTTTTTACCCATCAGAGTGATGTCTGGACTTAATAAAGTTAAAAAACGTCTCAATGATTTTCGTCTCCTACAACTGGGAAAAAGTACGCGCAACGTGAAAAAAAAAGAATTATCATTGTATCCCAACGATGGAAACTTCACCATCGGTCAATTCTTCTGTTGCAACGCAAAAAGTATACGTTGCCCCTTTTTTTGGCCAGCGGGGTATGTCGGGTTCGGGCTAGCTACCTACGTTGCAGGAGAAGTTGGGATCTCAATTATTTTATTACGAACATGTGGCACGAGTCGAAAGGCTAAAAATGAGAAATTCCCTTAAGAAGATTTTGAGACTTGGCGCACATTGCTTATTGCGTTTCCCTTTTTTTATTATTGAAAGGGATTGACGAACTGCATTCTGGAATGAAGTCTGCTGCGCACGTGAGCGCCATATAAAACGTGTTTTACAAATCCTCAGCCCTCCCCCCTTTTTTGTATATTCGCTGTTTTTATTTTTCTTTTGTGTTTTTTGTCCTGCTTCTTCTGGGTCCGCTGGCCCCGCTACCAATGAAAATTGGATATTTTGTTTAAAGGGAGGGGTATGTGTCCCTCTTCTTAGATGTAGAAAAGTTTTCTACTAGATTTGTAAGGAACTCCAGAGGGTGAACATCTCCACCCTTCGATACAACACAAATAAAGATAGTCTTAGTTGTTTTGTTTTTAAAACCAACCGTCTTGAAATTTATTCCCAAAATACCTAACTCTCGGTAAAACGAAAGTTAGGACATCGTCACGGGACGATACCCGTGTAGAAATTTGAGTCCGGAAAAAGTATTGCCCCTCATGTGCCTTTCCTAGATAATATCAGGCCCTAGTCGGGTCTTCCCCCCTGGAATAGGTTCACAATGTAACGGGTTTAAGGCTAGGTCCCGATCCACCGTTCCCTTTCTGGGGAACTGATCAGCGACGAATCGGCGAACAAATGGTAAATTACCAGGAAAGTTGTAGGGAGTAGATCGGGAAATAACCAGGAACAAACGAGGACACTAAAAATGACGTTTTAGCGTTTTTAAAATCCTTGTGGAGATAAAAAACCTTGTATATTCAATTCTTGTTAGTTATTTCGCAAGTATCGCAAAATCATAAGCGTAAGTGCACGCTGTAAGCATAGCACTTATGTACGTGGTACAACTCATAAGACGAATTTTTAACCTCGTACGATGGTACGCTGCTTACGCGAAGCGCTTCGCTTGTAGCCACCTGGCGGATTGTTGTCGAAATACATTCAGGCAACGTCTTCCCGGCCAGAATATTGATATTTCCCAACATGGCGACAAGGCCATCAAAAACCACGAATGACCTGCTTTATTTTTGCCTCACAAAATAATTTGGCTATTCTGTATCCTCAAATCATTAGTTATCGTAATCCCGGTATTGATGATAAGCGTTGTTATTCTCGTCGATTATCATTAATGAAATGGATGCTTTTAATGATTAATAGAATTACAACAAATATATTAGTTTTATCCCAATCAATCATAAATATATTTGATGAGGTGAAAAATAAAGTAGCTTTTCTTTAGTTTTTAAAGACAGGCTTCACTTTTCAGACCATGTCAATGTTCTGGCCGGGTAGACATCACGTAAAGATGTACTTGCTTGCAATGTATCCGGGTAAGAAGATTGTAATTTCCAAACATAGAAGGTAAGCCGTAAAAAAATGGACGCAAAGTAGGGAATGCCCGGTCACATTTCTGCACGGGTACATCCTCGTACGTGCGAAAACTCGGCTCCAATTGGAACGTCCCATACCCGCGTGTGTCTTTCGTCCAGGGGCCATGCGAATTTTTGTTATCTCCACTGCAACATTTCCAACGAGTGAATATTTTCCAAATTGTATCTTTATTCGCTGTACACGAGACATACGCAGACACACTGTACATCTATACGTACTTCGCATAATTTGATGATCATCGAGTGATTACTGAGGGGCCGTAAGACCGGTACTGTTTGCCCGTAGCTGAAAGTTTTCACCAACTGACGACTTCGTCTGATATTTTCGCCTCTGTCGCGTTTCACCCTCGAACCCCGAGGTATACAAGAGAGTGGACTGAATGGAGCGACGAAACGCAAAGAGACGAGAACCTTCCACGACTCGGTAGTTTCGCCGCTCAGTGCAACGTTTTTTTCATATTCATAAGAGTGCTGCTACTATTGCGAAAAGGTCTGGCCAATTCTCTTGCTGCATGCTCGCGCGGTGAATCGCATCCTTTACTCTCAAACTTTGGAGAAAAAAAAAACCAAAAATTTGCACCCGACTGAACTTTCCAGCAGACCTCGAAGGGCCTGTTGTCAATATCTGGCAGACGCCCAGAATTACTTTTTAAAAATGATAATTAATTAATTATATAAATTAATAATACTGCATCCTGAAAAACCTTTGACGTATGTGAGTAGTTCAAAATGCTAAAAAAACCATTTTGGCAATTCGAGTAAAAAAATAATCATTACATTCCAACTATGCAGACTTCAATATCATAATTAAGAGGTTATGTCTAGTTGTAAAGATCGACAAATCACTTTTTTCAAAACCAATATTATTTTGACAGTATATCATCTTATAAATGTTCTCTGAAACATTCAACGCTTTTTTTCTCGAAAGTAGGTTTTCAAATCGGTGGGCAAAATATCTTTAAAAAAACGACTGCAGCGATTTTTCTCAAATGTTCAGAGCTTCTTCGAGACATAAAAATATAGTATTTTATCAAAGAATTTTTTTCTGATGTATACTTTCGATTTGACGAACGAAAAATGCCCATTTATTCCCAAAAATCGAGACTTTCACTTCAAAAACACGTAATTTTGTTTTAATTTTATATTTCGGGAATTTCTTCGATTAATCATACGATAAACTAATATACTAACGAAATCTGTTTGATTTTTCGAGTTTAGATAATCTGGCTCCGAAGATGGGCTTGAAGTTTGCATCGTTGGAATATGACGATTTTTTTTAATTTCCTCATGTTCATTATTACCGAAAATCATACATTGTAGACTTGGATTGCTGTTCGCTAAATAAGGAGCCTAAAAAAGAATTGCACGATTATTATAGCTTAAATCTGTCAAAGAAAATTTGGGAACTGGAGAAAAAAATATCTGGTTGCTTTCCAACGGTAAAAACGTTGGATGCAAATCGATGACAATTCGATATTTTTATTCAAAAAATCTATGGAGTCTTCTTCAGATGATGCTTTATCAAATACCTATTTTTTGTAGAAATGTATAATCACGCTTTTCTAAAAAAATGCCAAAAATGAGCTCTTTTCGACTATTGCACTTAGGCATAACCAGTTGAAGGCAAACGGCAATTACTCCATATCTATTTTTATACAAGAAATGACAGAGTGTTCTCCAGATGATACAGTATTAAATACCTAATTTATGTAGAAATGTACCATCACGCTTTTCTTTTAAAAAATACCAAAAAATGAGCTTTTCTCGACTGTTGCACTTAGGCATAACCAGTTGAACGCAAACGACAATTACTCGATATCGTCTTCACCGTAAATACCATTGCTCACCGCAAAAGACGTTTTCCAGAGATGGTTCTCGGACATCGGCCGTCAACCGATGATAATTCAATATTTTTATACAAAAAAATTTAAGAGTGTTCTTCAGATGATACTTTATCAAATACCTAATTTTTGTAGAAATTTATCATCACGATTTTCTATTAAAAAATGTCAAAAATGGGCTGTTTTCGACTATTGCACTTATGCATATCCAGTTAAAGGCAAACGACAATTACTCGGTATCGATGTCACCGTAAATACCATTCTCATATCTCTCTCCCTCAGTCTCTCTCTCTCTCTCTCTCTCTCTCTCTCTCTCTCTCTCTCTCTCTCTCTCTCTCTCTCCCTCCTTCATTCGTGATGTCGAGAGCGGGTAATGAAAAGCCAGAGTTGCCATTAAAAAAAGACAAACCGCGCTTGTTCTGGACCTATGCCAGAACGAAATAACAATTTCCAGCCTTTTGTTTTATGCTCCTGTGCGGTCGTCCCGTAAACTGCGTGCGGTGTAACCAACAATGACATAGGTGCGAGCGAGGTCCGAGGGTCTTTAGGTCCATTCACGTCTCTCAGAGACACGGGAGGCCCATCTCGAGGAACGTTTTAGTAAAATGCTGCTCTTGGCGAAACGGTTACAGAAGCCTCGGCTTTACCGGAAGTATACGCCACGATGAGAGAGTCAAGTATATACGTCAGAAGCGACGCACCCACACGAACGCGCACCAAGTTCGCCCGCGAATGAAAGAGAGAAACTCTCGGCTAGTTTTCTCGGCAAATACCTCAGCAATTGAGTGCCAGATCGCAAGTTTGCCCAGAGCTCTCAAGATCGAGGGAGGGGAGCTTGGATGCGTTCAAATCACACATACGTATATTTGTGTGTATGTATGTAGATGTATGTACAGAGAATATACATACTGGCGCGTAACGAGCCTTTTAACGGTTTTACTGCCGGCACGTGGTTTTACGAGCAACGCGCTGGGGTTAATAGCCACCTCTTGCGCCTTCTCTCTCTTTCTCGCTGTGCTTTTCTCATTCACTCCCTTCCTCCCGTTTTCTTATTCTTTTCTCCCCGGTTCCTCAGATACGTTCCGTTTCTCATTCACGAGTTTCTCGGGTGCGAATCTCGATGTGGAAAAAAAAAATACGGCAAGAGGGATGGATACAGCACGATAAAATTAACATGACAACGAAGCACAGGGCCCGGAATTAAAAAGTGAGTTTATAAGCGCCATTTTGAGGCACCCAATTCTTTTTCAAGAGGCGAAAGGGATCCCCCCGAAAGTTTTTCAGCTATGCAAAATTCCGATAAAGAAGACAAAATAATTTCCTAACGCGTAGACCCAGCTGGGGCTCTTTTGGCCTCTGGAACGCTAATGGGCTTTTGTTATCGTTATTTTTCCTCGTTGTCGGAGCCCTACACTCTCATAGTATTTACACAAATCTACGGAATTAGCCATATCGTATTTCTGGCGCTGTGCAACAGCCGTTGTTGAGAGAGTTTGTTAATTAAATTTTTATATGGCTTTAAAATTGGTTTATTTTAGAGCTCACGAGACGTTAGTTTGTCGGACGATCGTTTCTTTATTAGCAAATTTGTCGTTCCACAGTTCAGCTGAGAAATGCACCGATCAATTGATTGTTGAGTTATCGTAATCGTACGTGCATAAATTCGCAAGTTTATCCGAGCCTCAAATGAAGCAAAGACATACTATATTCAATTTCCTCCATTCGTACTCCTATTCTGACCTCCCTCTCCTGTTCTCTAGCTTCTATCGTCGTAGGATCCAGTGCTCTCGCTCTTTATTCCCATTGAGACGGATTTCACGGCTACGCGTAATTACACGTTCGAACGGCTCTTAATGGCTCTCGAGGATTCGAGCTGGTAATTGAATCCAGATTCTGCCGTGGTTCCTTTCTCTCTCAGCCCCCCCTCCCTCTCTCTCTCTTTTCCGCTCGATCCCGGTGTCTCTCTGAGCACATTTATAGGATTGCCAAGGGATATCGTGGCGTACACTCGCTTGAAACTTGCCCTCAGCAGTTCGCCTTCCTTCTCCGCTCACCCTGACTGTTTGGAAGTACACGTCTACACTTTGTGGGCTCAAATAATGTATTGACAATAGCTTCGCCGCACGTACAATCTCGTATAATCGGGAGCGGGAGCAACGTTGTCCACTTTGGTGAATGGACAAAATATAATTCCCACAAAGTCTCAACATCCCTCGAACTTCCCTTCCGATAACAATGATGCCGCATTACATACATCTCATCTATTCTGGGAAAAGGGTAAAAACTGTTGTTCAGCAACAAGCACCTATTTTTGTTCGCAAACAAGCTTTTATCGCTTTAACTTCATCCAAAAGGTGCTCAGTCCTGGTTTGTGGTCGAGCATCTTAGAGTGCAGTTGGTAACGGAGATGGCTGTAGGAGATGCCCGTAGGTTATCAGTGGGGAGTGGTCGCCTTTGGGCAAGCACCAGCGAGGAAGAGAGATGCAAAAGAAGTGAATCAGTGGCCTGGGATGCGGTAAAGACGGGGCAGGATTACTCGCTGTTCGAGAATTCTGCTCCGGTTCAGAGATACCCGCGGACACGAGAAGGAGAATGTTCTCGTAGAGTCATAAATATGAGATAGCGACGGCTGTTATTGTCTAATTAGCTCTGTCAGACGAGAACGAAGAGAGAAAGATGAACCATCCTAGTCTCTCTGGCTGGTACCGTTAACAGCAATTTCTACACGGTGGCGCTCTTCTTCGTTCTCGTTCATTAATGATCCTGAAAGCTCTTGAAGGTTTTTTCATCCTTTTACACGTAAAGGAGTTGGTGCGAATTTGGACCAGGTGGTGAACATTCGACCACTCGATTTCTGAAGATTCGAGATCGGTGAACCTCCATGGTACCATCCCATACTTTGCAGATTACGGGAAAAGCCTTTTACGATAATGTTTTCCTGACGGGGGCGAGCACGAATTTTTCACGGAACCCTTTCTTTTGGGAACCTTCAGATTGAATGGTGCTGAAGCTTGCATCGTTGGAACGCAACGAAAAGCCTTCTCTATTTTTGTTTTCTTTATATTTTTACTATCTGAACTTTTCTTTTGCAGATTTAGGTTATGAATCCCTAATAAGGATCTTCAAAAATAATGCAGTGATATATGAAGCCTACATATGCCAAAAGAAACTTGGCCAATACGAAACAAAAATAACTTCGTTACATTCCAAAGATGCAAACTTCAATACCATCAGATTGAAACATGTCGATTCATTCATACTCGTGGATACTTTCCTTCAGTGAGGACATGAAGAACGCGAAAAGCCTGGTGGTTCACTCTTACACAAATTCCGCTGTGCCTACGCGAAGTGGGATTTATCCTGAAAACAGACTTGATTATTTCTCGAAACGTTTGTTTGCTTCGAAGACGATACTGTGCCTTGCAGCGTCACGTAACTGCACCATCCGTTAGCCAATGAGCCGGGACATGGAGCATTGTACAATTTACGATAGTATAACGGTTTCCAGTTTTTGCCAATTACAGCTGTTGACAATCAATACATACAGGCGTGAGCCACAGGCACCCTTTGGTATGTCCGGAAAATCGCTCTGAAAAAAATACTTTTGTACAAAACGATCCTAAAATGCTCTCCAGAAATGTTCGTATATTTTAATGAAAGTCAGGATTGTTACGCATATGGAAAACAGGGAAAACTCAGGGAATTTCTTTCCTTCTGGAATAATCAGAGAAAATTCAGAATATTTTGAAAATTCTCTGAAATTTTCTCAGAATTTACTTTTTGCATCAGTTACGAAAAATGAAACCAACTTGACAAAAAACTGAATAGTATAAACAAAATATTTTTGTAATTTTTTAATATTTATATTATCCTTCATTGTATACAAAAAAAGTTGCCACTGCAAAACATTAAAAATTAAAAAAACTGAAAATTAATTTACTGTAAAGCTCTATACATGATTGTAAAGCTCTATACATTTGCATTCGATCTGTCGATTCACAACCACCTCATTATTATTAATATAAATAAGTGTTTATATTTATTTTTTATTTATTGTCGACGGCATACAAATTTCTGTTTATAGTAAAGAACATGTTCTATATTTGCTTTTAATGTTTTTTTTTACTTTACAAGGTGTAAATTATTTTTCGAATTTCAGTTTTTTTTCAGTTTGTAACATTTCCATATAATTGATCTTTAAACAAATTGTTATTCAGTTCAACATTATTTTTCAATAGAAGGATCGAATTGAGAATTTCCTTTGTTTTTTCCAGTCGGTTAAATATGTTATGTTTTTTTCCACAAATATTATTCATTGCCATTTCTACGTATATCATTTTTTCTGTATAGTTGTTAACGTTTACAAATACTAGTATGGTTGAAACGAGACTTCACTCGTGGTCTTTATCTTTAAAAATGTATATTTGATGAAAACAAAGTGTTCTATATTTAACCCTAATCTAGGTAATTTGCAAAACCTGGAATTTTTGTCAAACCTGGATGGAAAACCTCGAAAAATCAGAGAATTTTTCAGTCAATAATGCGTAACAACCCTGAAAGTCTTTGCCTTGATTCCATTGGCAACGAGAAAACGTTCCTGTCGTCACGGGGTTATTTTTCATTTGAATAAATAATCTTCCATCGTGAAATCGTTATTAACATTTCATTATTTCGAGCGATCGATCAAAACATCGCTCCTTTTGCACCGTACATAAAGTTCAATTCTTTGTCGCTGTTTTTTTTGTCCTTTCGACGTTTTTTCGAACGCTTTTTACGCAGATGCTGTTGAACGGATACACAATTGTCGATTAATATTTCGTGTTCGCATAGCAGCAGATAATTCGGAGGTGCTGGAAATCGCATTTCAAGCATCGACACATTGCGTGAGAGTTTGAGTGGAAGCAAGATAATCTAGTTTTCATAAATTGCCATATCGTGCCGACGGCTTCAATAGGATCAAATAATGCTCAAGTGCTACCAGGCTCACACTACGTATGCTCCCGTGTGAACGGTTCGCTCCCATGATACAAACTCGCTTCACAATCGAAAATCTGTAATTGATGATGACGTGAGAGCATTAAAAAATATCCAAAACTAATTGAAAAAGCGTGGAATAAAACGACTAAAAAGGTTCGACAAGTTATTGACTGCAAATATTCCAAAAAGTCACGTCAATTATTATTCATTGTGATACGAGAACCCTCCAATCAGACTTCTTCAAACTTTTGCAATAACTGCAACAATGAGTAACTACAGCATTGCATTAACAAATTATATTGTATTGAAGTTTGCATCGCTGGAACGCAACGATTTATTTGTCATCGTATTGCCCAATTTTTTTGGCGCAATTAGGCTACAAATATCACTGCATTTTTTGAAGATCCTTATTAGGGATTTATAACCTACAACTAGAAAATAAGAGTTTAGATAGTGATAAAAATAAATAAATGAAAACATAAAGAAGGTTTTCGTTTCTTTTTGGTTATGCAAACTTCAACACCATAAAATTATAAGGTGTTTCCGGAGGAGCTCATGGCGTTCACAAGCAAATATTTGGAATGAAGACGTCCTAGTTTGTATTACCCCTTAAGCATACTCTCTACTCAAATTTTAATGGTAAATTTTCGTCCATCAATATTTGTCGCACTAGGTGGACACTTCTCTATGTTCTATATATTTCCATTACGTTGGGTATTTTCCGCCGCCATAAAATATAGCGATGTACGTGTAATTTCAGTTCATGAACAATTTGGATCGTCAATTCGTCACGAAACGACCTCTGTATTATGCATCGCCGCTGCTTTCTCGATGCTCCATCACTGTCTGTTACCACGCTACGACGATAAATTTCACGATACGTTTATTACGCGAAAAGCTCCCAACGGCAATACGCTTAACGAGTCACAAACAACATTGCATCGAATTAGCGAGAACGAGTTTACAAAAGAAAAATGACCTAATGAATTCATTATCAAGATGGGATATGCATTTGAATGTTCATTCCTTTCTGCGTCATATTGTTCTGTACATCGTTACAGCAACGCTCCTGTCTACTCCATTGTTCATTAATCGTTTAATCGGGGACAAGATATGCACACTTGTTCTCCAATAAGGGAAGCCAAATTGTTTCGTGATGACATCTGCTCATTAACAATGACCGTAAAAATATACTAATCTCGATAATGTAATTTTAAAGCATTTTCTTCAATTTCATCATGGTTTTGGAGGTTTTCTGGTGCATCACTGCGATGGGATAAAGTTATCATTACGACTATTGGCGTTTCGTTCATAACACTGGCTATAAAGCTGTCTTTATTCCACTGGAGCCTAAAACGGACGATAGTCCATTCATGCAGTCAGCTTTACTCGATTTTCCGTAGACCTTCATACATACTTCAGACCTGACTTTTGCTTCTACATTCCCATGTTCTGCTATGCAACTTCAGTATGAGTAGATTTTCCGCTCAGCTCGGATTCACTCTCGTTTGGTCGTTGGTTCAGTGTAGACCAGTCCAGCTTGGACAAAAGGAGCGAGAGAGAGAGAGAGAGAGAGAGAGAAAGCGGGAAAATAAGATAAAAAATAGTGAGGGAGAGCTAGAGAGGCAGGCAAGATAACAAATGCTGGACAAGCGGGGAGACTTTCTCGTATGTGGGTCCTTTGTGTCTGTTTCCATTTTCCAATAATGGTCGGTGCATCCAATTTTTCCGGATATTCGTCAAACGAAACTCCACAGTCTGTGACCACTATTCTGCGCTCCTGTTTCAAGGCTCTCCATTTGTTTCCATTTTTGGTACCCCTTGCACTTCCGGGCATCTGTACTTCCTCCTTTTTCTGCGGTGACGTACTATTTCTGCTTGTTACCCGATAGTTTGACTTTGGTGGCTGTGTAGTTCATTCTTACGCAAGGAAATGAGAACAAAAAAAAAACGTTTCATCGATGTGCACGGTCCGGCGAACAAAGTGAATGACCCCTTCTACGTGCCACGCCAATTTCACCCACCTGTTCCATAATGTCAGGCTGAAGGTTTTCCATTTATCTCGTGCGCATCCTTTCCCTTACTATTTTGGTTGCTCTATTTATCTCGAACATCCGAGGGAGTGACGTAAAATTGTGTCGGTCGACCCTGAGATATCCGTCTGTGGGAATATTATCCCTCGGAGCCTCCTGACATGTGGCTATGATGAAAACAGCTGTACGTGGACTCGGAGCTACCCTGAAAGAACCACGTTTTAATTGTTTTTGCCGGACCACCCGATGTCTGGTATAACTGTAGTGCGCCGAGAATCTGTTGCCTGCAAACGCGTTGTCCCCTTGCGAAAGCGCTTTGTGACGGACGCATCCGTTGTCAGAGTTCCGGTTTGGATTCCAAGAGCATGCGGGCTTTCACAACTTGGTTACGTCTGTTCTGTATACATGTCCCACAATCGTGGGATAGAGCCGCCTGAAGTGGAGAGCTGCTTATGCCCATATGCTTGTATCGTTTTCAAGTCGCGTACATGTCTGTGTGTGTGTATGCATGTGTATGTATGAGTCACATAGCCCTTGCACCCGAACACAAAGTCCGAATCTTGGATGGAAACCGGCTCCGTCCAAGAGCGAGCAAGCACGATGTTCAGATTGACAAATCCACCGGGAGAGAATATTCTCCAGGGCTTTTGTATCCTTCAGCATGTCATTCAACTCCCTAGTGTATCTTGTAGTGATATATTTCCGAGCCGCGTGACGGGCTTCCTGGAGTAGCTCCGTAATACAGTAGTATCTAAATTATTGATAAAGGTTTATGGCATCTCCGGATTTCTAGAAATACGACTCGCTTTTCTCGTTGTCTGCGCACACATTTTAACTTGATATGACACGTGGCGTCTTTCGCGCCTCGGTAATCGTTGGGAACTTGTTTTACAGCAAGTATCAGCATGTAGAATCATGGCATCTGTATCAGCTTAGAAGAATCATGCCACCGTAATAATTCACAGATTTACCGTTGCTCATGTTACCGCTATCATTGAGAATCATCCATTTTACGTTTGGTGAACGGAATGGCGCGTGGCAGTTTGTATACATTCGTACCTACACAGCTTTCGATTGTCTTGATCGTGTCTTCATTTGCTGCGTAGCATGAAGTGAATGAGCGGGGCGTGGAATATTACTGGCAGAGAGGTGGGAGCACATACATTGTCGTTCTGGTCGCCCGGTGTGACGCACCAAGGTTTTTAACTAGAGGGTTGTGACTTGTGATGTCGCACCCTGGGGCTCCCAGTGTCTCAGTAGCGTCATCTCCAAGCCACATGGCAACATAACTAGGCGCATCTAGGATCCGCATGGGTGGGAAAGCTGGGAGGATAAGAGAGGAGCAAGCTTCGGCGCTTGGGCTCCGGAACATTGCAAGTTATTTGCGACCTAGCTGACGTTACTGTTGCTGCTGTTGCTGGCTGCATCCACCTCAGTGAGATTGACCTTCTTACTCTCCTCCGGACCGCAAGAACTTTCGTAGGGAGGAGGAAATAACGAGAATGGATGGCCAGAGGGAGGCAGGGCTAGGAGGAGTAATGGTAGAGGGAAGACAGTGGAAAGGTGGCGAAGCTGGAGCTTCAATGAAACTCTGCTTGCTGGCTGCTCTTGTCACCAAGCACGTTCGCGCTTACCCCGTTAACGCAACATCGTATTTTTAGTGCTCTCTTGGTCCCTCGTGTGGAATAAAGTAATAGGTCACTTTTCAACAATTTCTTGCTGTACGTCATACGAGAATGACGTTTTGACACACAAGCAACGTTGGGCTCCACCTTGGATTTTGCAGAAACTCGTGTATAGGGTTCCTCAAAATGACCTGACATTTTGATTTATTAATAAAACGTATTATTTATTTGAAAAATGCGCATATTTTAATTTTAACCCTAGAACTATAAAACCTTTTTTTGTATAAAACGGGGTAAATATTTACCCCTCGCGTTTCTTGTTCGTAAAATCGTTCTGAAAGCAGTAATGAGACTCGTAAGTACATGAATCTCTTCGTTTTTTCATGCAGAAGATAATAGTGCAAAGCAATTTAATTAAAGTTAAGTCGGTGAAAAATCGATTTAAATACCTGAAAGTGCTAAAAAACGCTATAACGTCATTTTGTAAACACAAACCTGGGGAAGATATCTATCCCGGTTTGTGGTTCTAGGGTTAATAGAAGGTACACACATGGCGGTTATGTGTGGAACACAATATCCGATAAACGGTCGCTTCGTCCCTGCTTGCAACCATTCACTCATTTGAAGACATTTTCAATAATATTTTGGCATAATTGCGGACTAATTTTATGAATGGTGCGTCCAATGGCTCCCTTGAGCTCCGGAATGGTCTGTCTGATCATTGGCATACACTTTTCCTTCCAGAAAACCCCAAAGAAAGTCTAATGGCGCAAAATCGTACGTCTTGGTGCAGTGCCGGATTTAAACGTTTCTTAACTATAGATCAATTGACTTTGTGCCGCCCCTATTTTATTACTATTTTAAAGTTCTCCAATGAGAAATGTTCCACCGATAATAAATATCACAGAACTTTTATGGAAAGCTCAAAACTACGCCGACCAAGCACGAAAAACGTGTTTCCACACACAGTCGACGATTTTTTTATAAAATTGAGGTTTTTGGCGAAAAGGAATGGTGAATTCGTATTCAGGGGGTAAAAGTACATCGATAGGGAATTAGTAAAAAGAAAAAAAAATGAATACGTTTCTTTACTCAAACGCCGTTTATTTATTTTCCCTTTCGACTTGGAACTCCGCTTTGCGCGCATTCTCTCCGCAATCGATTACTGTGAAAACTGCCACTTCATTGGCCGTGCTACGATTGTTTTACGATTTTTGACAGAATATCTAAGTGAATTATCAATTTAGAGATGGTAGAAATATTTCGAATCACTATTTTCAATTGAATAGACATATTTTAAATACGGAAAAATAACACTGCGATACGGAACTTTAAGTAAGGTGTTGTGTACCTTCTCAAGCTTGGTAGTCAGAAAAAATGCAAAAATACGTAAACTTTAAGTTTACTCCCCTTCACCTTTTTGCACCTTTAATTAATGCACCTTTTCCAAACGTGGGATGAGCGAAAGAAAACAAAAGGGTGATTCATCCCTTGATATTTATTTTTTCTAAATGTAGCCGTAGTGGATTTTTTGATCGTTTTGCATTAGAAGAATATCCGTTTTTGTTTCACTGAACTATCAGTTGACTGCTTGCGGCTGGAACTGCAAAATCGGCTCTTGACATGCTTTCACTATGAGGGATGGTTGCACCCCTGAAAACCGTTTTTTTCGTCGATAAAGAAATCATCTCCTATAGTTTTCAATGTTCTGCTATATACATGAGTTTCAACAAAATCGAAGGCCGACACCGAAGTGATGTTCTTCGTCGGCAGGATCGGACCCTATGGAAACGGAGAGTAATAGGTATACGTTTTTCTATTCATACCCGCATACAAGATTCATCATAGGGCTCAGATTATCGATACGACCCCCGACACAACAGTACCGTTTATTCTGTGCCCGAGACACGGTAAAACATTTTGTTCCCTTATCTCACGTGTGAACAGAACCGTTGTACTGGGGAGATTCATGAGCAGTGCGTGGAGAGACCAACTGTTAAGGATGTAGAGAGAGAGACGGCTCCTCATATTTTTCTCTAGGCTGCTCATATGCTCCTCAAGAAGCCTCCACATATAGAAAGCCCAAGGGAAAGAACGCTTAACCCCGGAGTGGAAGGTCTTTTTTTCCCATTTCTAGTTAGCCGTACGTGCTCAAGCGTGTACAATGTGTACGGTCAACGCTTCATGTGCGTGAGTGTCCGTGTGTGCCGGCCTGAGGATCGTGGATAGCCGAGGGTCTTTCCTCTTATGTTCCTTTTCTCCTTTCTACCTTGCGAAGCAGCGGTGCCCGGCGTGCTCAGCCGCGACGAGGTCCACTTTGCGTTTGCTCGGCCTGCAACGGTGAAGTGACCCGTCAGGCACCCATCAACGCCTCAGAAACGTTGTAGAACAGCCCGGAACCCAGCGGCTCTTTTTCGCTTCCTTTTTTTCACCAGCTTCCTCCAGTCTCTGCTCTTCTTGCTTCTTTCTCTACTTTCCTTCATTATGTCTAGGGTAGAGCAGCTGGACATTTCTCGAGCCTCATCAATGCACCATTCGCAAAAAGGCGTTTTCACTTGCTGAACACAAATAAGTCGTTAGGCTTCCTCTTACAATTGTTATTTCGGACGATGCAAAATGCCACAATTCCAAATGGTGGATGCGAATATCGTCCGAGTTGCAAATCCCTGGAATTCTATCAATCATCTTGAAGCCTTTTCATTGGGGTATCCCCTTCTGAATGATGGAAGTTTATCACGGCCAGATAATCCAATTTGTCCATCGTCGACAAAGTGTCATTTTTGAAGGCTGTCAGATCCAATCTAATCACAGAATGGTTATCCGATTTAGCTCTTCGTGTTTATTTCCCTGCCATTTTTGAGAATACCATCGAGCTTTGGCTGAAATTTTGCTTCTTTTCGGTCAGATCGCGAACTACTCAATCTACCCGCGCAAGCATGTTAGTTGTACAGAGACAACGAGGCCGGCCATATTTCACCTTGACTTATTACACTGCTCAGCTAAGTGGCGCAAGAGTACGATATTTTTTTCTCACCTCATATCGCTGCTGTTCTCATTCGAGTTGTTAATTGGCCTGCTCTCGTGACTATACACGGCGAGAAAAAGACATGGATCGGTAAAACGAAAAGAGACAATTGGTGGCGAGACTCGTGCACTGACTGACCGAGCTCTCGTGCAAGCCTAACCAAGTTCTCTGTCAGGGTTCACCGGTCCACACGAGAGAAACCTCGTGCCCCCTGCTGCGCCGAGATCCACGGTCACCGCGTGGAATCTGTGTTGGTCTTCACTCCGAGGGCCCCATGGTCACCCACGTTTTTCCCTCAGGGTCAGCTTGCTCACGACCCGTTCATTCGTGAGCGATGCACACGTGAGCTCTTAACGTGGCGCATGGTAGCGCATCATGTTCCTCCGATATACGCAACTCGCGCATGCTGTATGCACATACAGACACATGCCGGTCTGTATGAATTATTCCCACAGCCAACCTACAATTTCATTCATTCGTCAACGAGCCATACTTTAATCCGTTAGAAAGAGATATTTCACAGGATTCATCCGCGGAGAAACGTTAATTCAGCGCGTTAATGTCGGAACGTTTGTGCGCGTGTGTCTGCATGTCTGACATGCCGGAAAATCCGCGATTCCATATATTTCCGTCTTCCTTGTTCTTGAGGGAAAGGAAAAACGCGAATAGGCTTGCACCTCTGCAGCGTGAAGCTTGTCCGTGTGGATGTATGTACGTTATTCGTTGCTGAGGCTGTCGCGGACCGTCTGTTGCGCGCATTGCGGATGTCAGCGATCAAGTACAGGACACACAGAGCCATTAGCTGTCTTTTTCACGGGTATATAATCTCTCATCCAGCAAACGTACACGGTCCTGCAGATATTATATTATAACGTGTATAATCGCGCAGACGAGGCTTTTCTTCTATGTTCAGTTTTAGACATACGGATATACGTGTACACATGCGAGGTGGTGGCTTATCGTGCGCGCAAGCACCAGACATGCATACCACCACTTTGGAACGTCGTCCCGTCGATTACGGTGTAGACGTCGGTTCGTGATTTTTTTGCGGGAATTTAACTTCGTGTACAGATTTTGCGCCTCGCATTCTCCTCCCCTTGGCATTATTTCATTGGACACGCGGGACCGTGTGAACGCGTTCAAATACTTTACTATCATCAGCCCTCGGCCGTTTTTATTTCCCTACGCGCCGCACATTCCTTCATTCTCTTACGTGTAAACCTGTTTGCGATTGCGGCTTTGAAACCTTCCGGTATTTTTCCTGGCCTCAGACTATTTTTACCACGCTGCTGCACATTTTGTTTGGGTTTGTTTGGGCTTCGTGGCATATCGATTCTTCTGGAGTCCCAGCAAAATCGATCGAGATTTATAATCCACGAGCGAAATCTGGCTTCGCCCGGATTTCAATTTGATTCGTGCACAAGTAAATCTGTCAACCATCGAAGCTTAAAATGTTCCTTTGTCGACGACATTAATCGTCTTCCCTCCGGACGTCAAGACAAAAAGACTTTTTTTTCCCGTAACATTCGAAAGGGCTGTTCCCTATTCATTTGATTAACGTGTCTGGTCCGGACAGTGAGAAGTCAATGGTTCCGCTTAGCAGATGATTCTCTGTTTCTCTTTAGATTTATATCTATCACACTCTAAAGAAAGATGGATGTCATGTTCAGCTGTGCATTTTTTGTCTCTACGGGAAGCCTGCCTACTGAGATCTAATGAAAGACAAATATCTCGTTCGTCAGAGCCGCATTTGTTTTATATGATGTTGAAGTTTCCATCGTTGGACTGCAACGAAAATACATTTTAATTGTTTTATTTCCTCATTTTCATTATCATCCAAAATCTTTTCTTACATGTTTACGCTGAAGGTCTCTAATAAGCATCCGGCAAAACGTTTGAGTGATACTGGAGGGCTTAATATGCTCGAAAAAAATTGGTTACGTAACTTTCGGTGCGTTCCGGCGATGCAAACTTCAATATCATGTTTTTATATGGCTTCTGCGATGTTAGGAAAGTTATGTCTGGTTCATCTTTTCTGCGATTACGTTCGCACAATTGCCATTATCTAAGTCCATGTGATGAAAAAATGTTTTATATACCTAAACCGTCCGCGAGAACTACACTACGTAATGAACACCCCATAAAAACCCCGTTTGGTAGTTATCGAGATTAGCGCTCTCCTACAGAAGCTCTCGGGGGACTTTTTTTTTATACTGTGTACTGATAGACTGCCACCTGTCTGCTTGACGTTTGATAAAAAATTCATTCATCATTCGCTATTTTTAGCCGATTATTTACGAAAATTAAAAAGTAGAAACACGTGCCTATAGAAATACATTTGTTGGTTTAACTTTGACAGAATTACGCAGGCTCATGGGATTTATCTAGGCCTCATAAATATATGCGCAGAGCCCGGTATCCGTATCGATTGCTCAACCGGGGATACATAGTATGCCTGAGTGGCTGCCGAGTGAAAATTAAAAAAAAAATACGAGTTTCGCAAGGTAGGCCACTCGTTATAAATATATGTGCATACACGAATTTTGTATGTAGTCTTATACCTACGGAGAAACGGTTTATTGGCTTTGTTAGTTGAGCATTTCAACTTTCTGGGATATTCAGCTCGGAATATTGAGACTTGATGCTGCCTCCCAAGAGATACATAGGACCACATAATATAATAGGTAGAGTCAGGGAGTGAGTGAGAGAAAGAGAGAGAGAGAGAGAGAGAGAGAGAGAGAGAGCAATAGAGAAAGAGGCTTTCTACTGAGATATGGTATACCTGCTGTAAGAGCGTGGCAACGAGTCTACAAGTTTGCCTTAAAGTTGCACTTATACCCTCGCTCGCTCTATTCGCATAGACAAATATAGATATATAAGATAACGCACTCTGTCGCTCCAGCGGATTTAACTATTGCGGAGAATAATATTAACTGGACCGCGGCATCCTCTTTCCCTGCCTTTCTCTTTTCACCGTCTCCCTCGTGCACTCTGACTTCCGCGCTCGCCATCTTCCTCTCCACTGCAGGCACCAAACTCGCACGCAATTTTATAAACTGCAGGGGCAGCAAAACTTTTTAATTTCTTTTCTTCTTCGCCTAACTCTTGTATTGTATGCACATAGTTGTATATTTTTTTTCGTTGCACGCGACGGTGGTAGCCGTCGGAGACGACGGCTCTATAAGTTCGAGCATCTTATACACGAGAAATGTTTTTTATCCTTATCACAAGTTTACATTAATTCTAGAGTCTTGCCTGTTTTTTTTTCCAATATTTTGGAACGCAGGCCACCTGCGGTATAAATTTCGTATTACGAAACACGAAGAAACTGATGAGAGACGCTCAGAGACTAAATATTCAAGGTGTTAAAACCGCTCGATTTACGATGTGAAACGTTATTCTTTTTTTTTTTCACTTCATCAGTTTTTAATCGGAAAATCCGGTGTCTATCATTCGATCTTTCGTAGTGAACGAGGAAAAAAAAGAAACGAACGCTCGAAGACGTTTTTCCTGTCGATTATTTTTCACCCTTCTGACAGGCCTCTTGATCAGTGGCACGGCATATGATGATACGGCGTCACGAGTAATGTTGGTCGATCGATGCGCGAGAGACGCAATGATAAATGATCGAAACTGTAATGAGCAGGCAGAGGAAAAGGCAGCACGGCTTCTTTTCGATGTTCCGTATTATGTGGGGCAGTGTGTCTTCACGCCTCGTTACATTCGATGCTCGCTCAACACCCAAATGGCCCAATTAGTTATATTTTATAATTGAGCTCACGCACAAGACCGAGAGTTAATTATTCGGAGCCGTTAGAATTTCTTGGCTCGGTTAATCGACCGTGAGCCTCTCGAAAGGGGCCTCGTGCGTGTGCGCGAGCAACACCGTCAACGATGTAATAAGTAGTTGAGGAGGCAACCAACATACAAATCTATGGTATATACGTCGAGTCAGCGTTGAAGGGATTTACTTTTTTATTTAATTTTTTTATATTACTCGTAACCCGACGAAAAACACTGCAGGACGAACTTTTTTTACAACGTTGAAGTTTGCATCGTTGGAATGCAACGATGCTTTTGTTCATTTTTCATTTCCTTGTTTTTGACATTGTCCAAAGCATTTTTTTTTTAATCATTAAGTTCGTAAATGTCTAGTAAAAATACGTAAAAACGTTTGACTGATTTTCACAAGCTCAATCGGCCCAAAAAGAATGGACCAATGAAAAAGAGTTCATTTTCGTTGCATTCCAACGATGCAAACTTCCAGATAATCTTTTTTCGCCATTCTGTCCTCCTTTTTTTATCGTCGTGTTAAATTCACACCGCCTGGCATATATGTTGGGGAAAATTCGAACGGTAATTTCGTAGATGAAGACGGTTGGAACATCTCTTTGGAGATCAATTTGTTTTCCGCAATTACGTAAAAGTTGACTGGCGATGTTTTTCTCGATACTTTCGAATTTCCTATCTTGTCTGGCTCAAAATATCTCGTGTATATTTAATTATGCGGTCACGTAACGACCGCACGTGCGCGGATCTCAAGCTTAATGGACTATGTATGTCACGTTGATTCCTTGTTTTACTAGTATCGCGCTAAAAAAGGGCCCGTAATAATCGGCGGCCTTACATCGCGTGATCTTGTGCATGCGAAACGTTAAGGTACCGCACGATTATGCGCATAATACGTGCGTTCATGCGGCAGTAAAAATCTCAACGTCTCTCGATATTACTCCGTGCTATGTGCACGAAAGCATAATCGTCAAGCTCAATTCGATACAATTTCTGTTCCGCGGATATATTTATATCGCGAGGAGGCGATATAGAAAGTTTTTCTTCAATGACCCAATTCTTTTTTAATTAGATTTGAACTACGTTAATCTCTCAGGCGTTTTTGAGAATGCTTTTTAGCGATCTGTAACTTTTATTGACCTAGAGCGATTTTGGGCAATTAATGATGACGAAGATTCAAAATAAATCGTTGCAGTCCAACAATGGAAATTTGAACATCAAGATCAAAGCGAAGTTCTCACGCGATGTTTTCGTCGACTATATTTCCATTTACAATCATACGATGCAATCTAGTTTTACTTTGATTAATCGAGTTCCATGTGTACTTTGAACGGCGTGATTTTTCCATTACATATATTGTGAAACGAGGCGGCAAACTGGGCTCAATAACAGATGCATTCAATTTGGACTGCCGTGTTTTTCGGTCGCACAATGCAATGATAAACTTTCTCGTATGTCGACTTCATTTGTAAAGGGTTATCAGCAACCCCCGGAAATTCAATCATCTCCGTTCAGGCTGGGGTAATTCAATTTTCAACGATATTTCGGAATTTAATTCAATCACCTCGATCATTGTACGTGATAACGGTCTGAATTTAATTTCCGTCCGAAAGTTTCGTAAATTATTGCAATCACTCATAAAGATGTCAGCCTCCCTGATTATCACAAGCAATCAAATAGCTGCATTGGGTATCACGCATCGGATTACTACATCATTATTCCAATGGAATATGTTCGCGATAATTAAAGTGAATTGAGACTGAATAATTTAACTTCACTTCATTTAGATTTTTTGGTGAAACGCACTGGAATAGAGCATTGGATTTGCGAGTCTCTTCGTTGAAAGTATATATATGTGTATATATATATATATATTTCTTTTTTGTTGCAGGTAAGCTTTAGTCAGCTAACCTCCCTAGAAGACTGGTTGCGGTTTGTCGGTCTCCAACGAGGTAGACCGTGGGAGATTAAGGTACGTTGTGGAGTTTTATAGTTGAGGGCTTCTATTTTTTGCAATATCCAGAGGAGATAACCCGCGTCCTTCGCTATATATTGATTCCATACCATGGTATGTTTGTCGCATCGTCGTCACGGTGATATATCATGTATGTGTGTGTGGAACTGTATTTATAAAAGTAATACGGAAGTTTACATCGTTGGAGAGTAATAAAAATTATTTTTTTCGAATCCCTGAACTTTCTGCTAGATTTGATCTACGTAGATCACTGAAATTAAGGATTGACAATCTAAGTCTGAAAATAAATATTTCGCATTATGATCGAACAGAAGGAGCTAAGGTAAAAAAGAGAACTTCCGTTACCCTAAGAATACAAATTTCACTACCATCAACGTGCGAGGATGCATTGGAATGTTTCTAGCCTGATCAAGATGCTCTTGAAGTTTGCATCGTTAGAATGCAATGAACATTCTTCGTATTCTCTTTTTCCTCCATTTTCATTGTTATTCAAAATCTTTTTCGTCAGATTTGGGCTATAGGTTTCCAATGAGGATCTTAAAAAACGTTTGCCGTAAACTTGATGAGCAAAAAAAACTTTGATATCATTGATCAATAAAGGGCAAGCTTTCAGCAAGATCTCAAAATGTTTCCAACAGAATGTTGTATAGTCCAACGTTTCCAGAGGCTAAATGGCAAAGTGTTTCCAGAGGCTAAATGACATAGCCCAAGTGTGTCCAAAGGCTACGTGGCATCGCTCAAGTGTTTC